>JAXDDX010000003.1:8832500-8907500 GCA_034670405.1 Hoplostethus atlanticus | reverse complement strand
AACAGTTCATCATGGGAAACTGGAAGTGAGAGACAATACCTTCCTCCACTGCACCAAGGTCTGGAGATGGCTTGAACCGCGTTAATGAAACACCAGCATCTTGAACTTGGATAAGAGGAAGGACCCTGCTTCATGAGATTATCAGCCTCTGTCGTGATCAAAAGACGATACAGCACCAAGCATGATTAGGCCTCAGTCTGGTAAGTGCTCAACTCGATCAACATCTTTGTTTGTTAAGGACCACAATCATGGTAAAATAATTAGTTGCATCAGTTTCAGTCTGTAATCACTTTTAGCTCTAACACCTCTGGGATGGTTAGACAATGGTAGGACTTGGCATAGGAAGTAGAAACGACAATAGACACGCCTGACTGACACACTCCAGATGGATTAACTTTGAGTTAGAGTTAGGGATGATTGAGAGTCACCTACCTCTGCTAACTGAACTAAGTGTTCAAAATGATTCAAAGTAATACTTTTTGCACTGAGACTAAGGCCAATAAGCAGAATTGATATAGACCAAGAATTTTTGGGAAATGTTTTTGCAATTTATTTTGTTAAAATAACACATGTAACGTAATTCTTACAGTCTGTCTTGTAATCTACAGTATAATTAGTACCCACTGAAATTACCCAGCAAACATTAACCTAAAGTGCTGGTTATGATATATAGATAACAGACTGCAGGGCTGATTGCTGTCAAAATTGGCACAGAAATTTCAATGAAAATTGCATAGTTGGTTTACATGCAATTGCGGTTTATATACATTGTCTATGCATTTTATTAAGGTTTTTAAGCATTTTAACACGTTGTTTTTACATTGTGAGAGTTTTTTTTTAATACATAAAGCACATTTGGTTGTAGCCTATCACCTTCTTAAGGATGCAGTGAAGGATAAACCCATCTATACTCACTTTACACACTTATATAAAATAGACAAAATAGAGTTTACCCACATTTTAGGCTGACACAAATCTTTATGAGGCATAATTCTAGTTAAATAGAATATATAATTGATTTTTATTGTTATTAATGTATGTTTGTCGTCTGATGGGCACAACCTGGAAGCCATAGTTTAGCCATCTTTTTATTGAAAAGGTCTATGAAAAGTACTAGGGCTCGTTACCGGGCGCCATTGGGTGTCGCTGTGTGCGTATCCTCTCCGCAGGCAAGTCTGGTCCGACCGGACCCAACACAGTCTGAAGTGTCAGATAGTCCTGTTAACACGTGAGAAATTGAGTGTATGACAGAGAGCGAAATAGGGAAAAATCGGGATAGAGGGTTGCAAAATTACTCGGAAGGGTCTTTTGGTAGAACAGGACTTGGGGGAAAACGCAGAGGTCTTAATGAGGGAATCCCGAAAAGGAGACCAGACATACGGCCAGAGCACCAGACATGAGTCCGAGGTGAGTTTCTGATACGGGGAGGCAGTGAGATGTCATCCACGCAGCCCTGTGAATACACACCGTGTCTGGATTAGCGGCTTCTGGTAGGCTATAGTGCCGAGTTTACCAAACGATTTATTAATCTGGTTAGCTTTCGGTTTGAGCCGATGGTGAAAACCGGCATGTACAATATAGACTAGACGTGACTGTTCTGGGTATATAGCCTATATTAGAGACATATCTTATTTTATATCACTTTACAGCTTTGGTTGTATTCTTACTTGCATTTGTGAGCACGTTTCTGACGTGTCAGTGGGCATATCTAAATCACACAAAACGACGCAATCCTGTGAAAAGGATTTTCAGCATAATAGCGTAGAGCAGGGAATAAACTTAATCTAAAATAACGTGTTTTAATCTTTTCATATGGAACAGGATGTGAAACCGTAGCAGCCTGAAAATATTAAAAGGAAAATGTTGGGGAACAAATCCATGTATTAAAAAGGCCTATAAACAGAGCAGGTGCCTTTATTTTGTGATAAAATGTATATAAGGCAGCGTTAAGTTTTATTATTTCTTACTTTTAAGGCTGTGTTGTCCTCGATATTCACTCATGAAAAAAAATCAAACAAACAATTTTACATGAGTATGTAGGCAGATCTGCTATTCAACCTGAAGTAGGCCCTGTTGGTGTCATACTTCCAGTCTATCAGAGAACTACATCTGCAATGTAATACTAGACGGTGCTAGCAGCATGCGAACACAGCAATCTCCATCTGCATGTATCCGGAGGTGATGGGTTGGGCTTTTTACTACACAACAGGTGTTTTACCTGAGAGGGGGGGGAGAGAGAGAGAGAGAGAGAGAGAGAGAGAGAGAGAGCGAGAGAGAGAGAGAGAGAGAGAGAGAAGGGGGGGGGGAGAGAGAGAGGAGGGAAGAAAAGAGGACGAGACATGTGACGTTTATCATATGCCTATCTCCTCTTAATACTCCATTATCTAATACAGTGGTTCCTAAAGTGGCTCCCTTTCTCATTTCACCATTACTTTCATTTCAACCTTTAAAAACGAATAATAATAAGATAATGTAGCTATAAGAATGACTGTTTGGCTGTAGTTTCACTATCATTCTCACAACTTTAATATCAACAGTTGTGCAATTCTTTTCAGGCCTTACATCATATCTAACAACAAAAAACTCTCCTCTGATAGAAGGGGGTCCTCAGGGACAACATTAAATCAAAAGTGGGAGTTAGTGGGGTCTAACGCGTTATCTGTCTGGGGGTCCTTGACATGAAAAGGTTTGGGAACCCTTGATCTAATAAGTCTATTCCGTTGATTCAAAAGTTGATTTGGGCTGTGCGAGTATCTACGTGCAGCCACTATACAATATATACGTACAATAACTGCCTGTCTCTTTAAGACGATGTGTTGTGAAGTTCAAATCGGGGTCACTTGAAGTTCCTGCCCTCGATTTTACCTTTTAGTTTTATTATAGACTGACATCACACGGGGCGCTAAAACACTTAAGGCGCATAGAGGCTCCATTATCATCCCGGTGCGCGTTATTGCCCCGACTCAAAAATAGCCAAGGAAATTACAAGAATAAAAAAATAGGAGGAAACTGATGCTGGTCTAAGCACGTATTTTTTTTATAGGAGGGGATGAGAAAGAGTGGAGAGGAGGGGCAGAGAGAGAGAGAGAGAGAGAGAGAGCGCGCGAGAGAGAGAGAAGTGGGTGGGAGGACGGACGTAAGGAGCGACAAGAAATTCATATCAATTAATAATAACAAAAAAAGAGTTGGCAGACGTGCTTGGAAAACTGGCATGGTTTTTTGGAGGCTGGCAGTTCAAAGTTGAGACGTCAGATATGACTCCTAGAGACTGCTGAGATGATCATTAAGGGAGACTTAGATCGGATGGCAGAAGACATCGGGCATGCAGGTAAGATCATATGCTCCATACACACAGTGGACAGGGAGAGAATGATACCGTTTTTAAAATCAATAACCCGTGAAATGTTCAGGGACATTCCTTTTTGTCGGGTTGAAATAACGTTAGAGCGTGTTTTATAGCCTGCAATGTTTTACCTCCCTAAATTTCACACTAAAGTTTATTTTTTATGTCGACGGCAAGGAGGGTGTACTTATTAAAAAATACTCTCAATTCAAACGCGAGCAGTTAATTGTGAACATTTATAATAATTTATCATAGATCATTGAACTTCTGTAAAACCAATCATTAGTCTGAGGTGTAGGCGACCTAAATAAAGCAGAATTGACATCACATACGATCTTAAAATGATCTCTATTGAAGAAGTTCAGCGTACAAAACAAGACAGCCTGTTTCTCTCTGCAAACATACGATGCAACTTATTCAACACCTTTTTGCTCTCAGGTCATGCCTTTGACTTTCAGGAAATTTTATTTCTTGATCTCAATTGTATGGTAAAAAAGAAAGGCAACAACGACATCTAACGAAAAAGATCCATACCCAGAAATATTTACAATATTTTTTTTTAGAAATATAAATATAACAAATATATAATAGCAAACCACCGAAGTCCCTGTAGGACTAGTACAGTAATATCATGGGAAGAGACTATAAAAAACCATTAAGTACCATAAGGTCACTATAAACTCACCGAGTACTTCAGACACACTATAAGTCTCTAAAGGAATATTATAGGAACGTTTTAGTGATTTTTCGTCAGAGAGATTTTTTTTAAATGGCTGGTTTGCTTTTATCGTACCATTCCAGCGAAGATTTTATATGGCTGCATGAAAGAGATGCTTCTGAGTATTGTTGACAGGTCTATAGACGGTGTAGCTGGTAGCCCTACTGTTAAAAAGAAACATCTGTCTGATACACCTTGCTTTTAAAACACAACGAGCTCCAAAGGCCTGTTTCTGGAGATGATTTAGGGGGCTTTGGCTGAGATAAAGAGGGGTGAAGGATGAGGCGGTCAGAGGCAAGGAGATGGTTTCACTCGTGATCCGCTTCATGTGAGGACAAGGGTAAAATAGATTAGGGACAGAGAAGACGAGTCCCTTCAGCACCACGCAAATCCATCCGGCCAACCTACACACTTTGGTTGTTAAACGCGACGACAGGCAACGACGACAACACGGTTCACCTGAAAGTGGCAGTGGCAGATAAAATTCGTTTAATTGTCTTAAAAAAAAAAAAATCATCACTTATCACGATGGAGCAGACGTTACGCAGTGTTATAAATAAAAATATTCTTAACATAAGTGACAGGCTATATCCATATATAAATAAAAAAATATATAATATAAATAAAAGTATATAATAACTATATATAAAACTTGGTGCTTACGAATTATTTGTTATTGGCTCTGCACGAGACTGATTGATTTTACGCCTTTTAGACAGACCGATAGGCTAACCCATAAATACTTAAATATTTGGCAATGGGATAAATGCTGGCTGATCATAATATTATGTTAGTGTGATAGGTGATAGGCTACGGTTTAACTGAGATCAGCCAACTTGATTTCCAGCGAGATTTATGAATGAAAAAGGGGTCCAGTCCACATGCTGAAGTGAACAGGGACTCCAACAGTATTTTATAAATGTATGACAAAATTCAATGAGTCGATCACAGTAACCAAGGAAGAGGAAACTCAGTGTGTCTCTCTCTGATGTATGCTGACTAAACTCAGCTCTTCTTTGTAACCACCCGGTCTCAGGATGTAGGTTTAAGTGACTGAATTAAAACGCCCAGTCTGTTATTTCATGCACGTAGTTTGTTTTTTAACAAGCTTCTCAGAGCTGTTTTTTGACACCTGTGAAAGTAACAAAAAATGCCACTAGAGTAAAGTCACCTGATTAAACATTACTAGTGAACATATTTTGTTATAAATCTCGTTTTGGTCTACTTTGTACTCATTAAATGAACATGGTTTATGGTCATGGTTAAAATGGGTTCTACAGTAAACAAGGTGATATGGTCAACAAATTGAACTTAAACCAAATTAAAGGTCAACACAGTGTTTTGAGCAGATGTCTGGGTGTTTATATGAACGCAGAGATAGGAGGTCCAGTCCCCTGCCTCACCCAAATCAGGAAAGGTCTCAACACAGACAAATCCCAGAAATAGTAACTATCAATCTAATGCGATATGATTGACTGTCATGACCATAAACATGTCACCATCGTCATACCAAAGCATTAATCTAAGTATCCTCAGTATATAAAAAGAGAAGGCAATCAGATGAAACCAATCATCCCAATGGGACTACACAAGCTTACTTCAGGCCACAGACCCTCCTATGTCAGCCACACAAGCCTACTGTATGGTGTAGTCTATGTTAGTGTTCATAAGAACATTATATATAGGTAACAGTCATTGTGCGCTGACTAAATATCATTGCAAGCTTAGATGGTTTACTAACAGGATGCAGTGCCTATACATGATTTTCAGATTAAGGGTTTTATAAAACATGGTTTACCATGGTCCTTCACTTTTTTTCCACTAACCTACATCAACAAGTGAGCTCAGATATTTTAAAAAGGTTAGCGTTTGTTTTATAAAGGGTTTCATTGTCACTAGCCTAAGAAATTCAAAAGATGGGCTAAATCATTCTGATACCAATGTGAGAACTTTTTTTTTCTGTCCTGACGAGGAAACCGCAGCACCTAGGCTATATTCGGCATTTTGAACTCAAGATTATTAGATCTTTGCACAACATGTTGACAAACAGGTGCACACGAGACACTTTGCTTTTTAGTTTTTTCTCTTGTTGTACCAAGGCTCATAAAATGTGCTAGACTAGGTCTTAAACATGTGAAATCAGATGTGTGGGACACGGGCAATATTGAAAAAAATGCTGCCTACATGAATCCAATTATAGGCCAATTTCTTTGTCATGCAAATTAACACGTGTCACGTACTACAGCACTGTCTGTCAAAGGCAAAACTGCACTGTGTGTGTATGTGTATGTGTGTGTGTGTGTGTGTGTGTGTGTGTGAGAGAGAGAGAGAGAGAGAGAGAGAGAGAGAGAGAGAGCGCACCCAGCATGTCACCATGCACGGCACAGTAATCTGAACGTCTCTCAATGCAATGGAGAGACTGCAAAAGTTTAGATGGGAAAAGCTTGGCCTGTTATGTTCATTTCTAAACACTTTGGATCTGACCCATGGTGAAATGTACAGTCAAATATCGACCATCGAGTAATCAAAGCCAGCCAGGGACCAGAAGTGGAAACACTTTAAACAACAAGCAGAGATGTAGTGGAGAGTAAACCCACCTGAACTCAGTTTACCCATGTTTTTATTCCCTTGAGTTTACCCACTTTTACATTTTTATGATTTTCTTTCTGTAGATATAATTGATTTTGTCACACTGATGTTTGCTTTGCGACCGTCTGGAGGTCACAGCTTCCCCACCTTTTTATTTATCACTACATCACTATCTTTTTGTCGTAGACCTAGGCCTAGTAATAAAAGTACACCGCCACATGTCCTGTGTGTTAAAGTGTGACCTTGAATTTTACGGTTACAGTTTGAGCAGGGCTGCATTGTACAACAAGAGGCACATTGATAGCTGTTCGGTATTCTCTAGAAACCCCTTTTTAATGTCTTCTGCACTGGGTGGTTTTGCAGTCTCCTTCTTCTCCCGAATGTTTTCGCTGAGGGCATACGCTGAATGAAATAAACAAGTAGATGAACTTGTGTCAGGAAGACCACAATCGGATATATTTATTTAGTTGCTTGTTTCCCATCAGTGAGACTAAACCCTTAGGGACAGTTTCAAACGTTTTCATCTAGTAAAGCGTCCTCAGACACCATTGTTTGAACAGTACATCATATCAAATTTGTACAGTTGATATGGGCTTTGGGCTTGATGCAACAATAGTGCAACAAATGTGCAAAATCTGTTATTTTGCACATTTCTGCTGAGCATTGCCACTTTGCATTTCACTACACACCTCGTGTGTGTATGTGACAATTAAACTCCTTGAATCTTGAATCTTGAATCTAGTGTGTGTGTGCATGTGTGTGCATGCATAGTTCATCTCAAGTATTGAACCATCTAATTTTGCCATGAGTTACATGCCGTGCGCTCAGTTCCTTATATGTCTGGGCAGAACGTGAGCTGAAAGACCTATCTTTTTTTGGATGTGTCTTCCCCACAGGTTTATACCTGCTGTTCATCATACTTGCAGAACATTCACCCTTGCTTTGTTTAAAACTCTGCACACCACTTCTGGAGTACGTTATTAGGCCGGCAGTTAGAAAACATATATCTGTGTTGTTCTCGAGGTTTGTTCTTTCTCTCTGAGAATTGCAGAGGAAGTGAACGTGTAGGCTTGAATTTCTGATAATGACAAAACCATTGCAACCGCTCACCCTTAGCAAAAGTTCACTTTTATTGAGTGGCCTTCGTGTGCACTTCCCTCACATAAATTCTATACTCTGTACGCTTTCCCTCTAGTGGAATCTACAGATTAAATGTGATTACGTAAATGTCAACTTAAAGCATCATTTATTTGAACACAAGCAAACAAAATCAAATAATAATCATGTAATGATAATAATAATAATAATTATTATAATAATAATTAAAACATGTAATTGTGAATGAACAATAAAATAAAATTTTATGAAAAATGTGAAACCATTGTACATTATCCTTTCTGGGAAAATGTATTACACTGAAAATTAAGGGTTTCATTACAAAAAGCGGCATGTCCTAATCCTCATATTTCAGAAAAAATTTGTTAGTTGAAGTTTTATTACTCAATATTTCAAAAGCAGAGATTCATCAATCTAACTATTTTGTGTGCAAAGGCATTTTGATACCTAATAACGGCAATAATATTATATAACATGATGACTATAATATAATGACTTTTACCTTTATGTCAGCAATCATACAGTAGTCTCCTACTGTATGAAAAGTGACATTTTTTTCAAATGGTAGATATCTCCTTTTGTCAATGCATATAATCATTCTTCTAGTAACACAAAATATGATATTAATTATGCTTTTGTGTCTTGAAATGCTGACTGCTGCATGATGTTTACAGATATCTGTTGTTGCAGGTGGCGGACTGAAGACGATGCTGGATGCCATGGAAGTTCCAAGTCATGCTAGGCATCTCCTCCTGCAGCTCAACAGTCAGCGTACCAAGGGCTTCCTGTGTGATGTTATCATTGTGGTGCAGAACGCCCTCTTCAGAGCTCACAAGAATATTCTGGCTGCTAGCAGCCTCTACTTGAAGTCTCTGGTGGTCCATGACAATCTCATTAACCTTGACCACGAGATGGTGAGTCCAGGGGTCTTCCGGGTCATTCTGGACTACATCTACACGGGCCGCCTGAGCGAGGGAGACCCCACCTCTCCCACTGAACCCAATCTAGGAGCTGTCTTGGCAGCAGCCAGCTACCTTCAGCTGCTCGACTTAGTGGCTCTGTGCAAGAAGAAGCTGAAGAGAAATGGCAAGTACCCTCCCCGCTCAGCTCCTGCCTTTCTGCCCTATGCAAAGATGGGGCCTAATAGTATGGGTTTAGGGAGTGGTGGCAGGTATAGGATTTCTACTCCTGTCATTCAGTCCTGCCCTCCAGGAGGAGTTGTGAATAGCCACATACCCCGCGCACCACCACTAGAGGAGCTAGTTCCCCATCCACTAGCCATTCATGCTGGGGAGCTGTATGCTCCCACCTCCGCCCAGGGCTCTCAGGTGTTCCCGTCCTCGCAGTCAGCTCTGCCTGCCCAACTTGGCCTGCGCTCAGCCCACCCTGAGAGGAACTGCTCCCCCATCTATGGCCTTGACCTTTCCAAGAAAAGCCCCAACTCCCAGTCTCAGCACACATCCTCCCATCTGGTACACACTCTGGCACACAACGATGAGGAGCGTGACGGGGCTCTGAGCGGCCGCACCAGTCCCATGCCAGGGACCAATGGAAGGGCCTACCCGCCGGAGAAGATGGACACGTCTGATCAGCCAAGCTCTCTCCTTCCTGCCCCCTTTCCCCATCTCAACCATCCTCTTGGCCCACACCTCCCCCACCTGCATCGCTCAAGCTCCCAGGGCACAGACCACTACCCATGCCCCCCCAGCCCTGACACCCCCACGGAAGAGATGGGCAGTATCTACCGCTGGGTGAAACATGAGCCACTGTCATACACAGCCGAAGATGAGGAGGAGGACGAAGACGAGGAAGAAGGGGGTGGAAACGGAGACCAGGAGGGCCAGCATCACAACCACCACAAGGCCGGCGAGGAGAGCGAAGGGCCCGACGACAAGAGCGGGTCAGGCAGCGAGGAGACAGGCAGTAGTGAAGGCCGCCCGTCCCCTCCTGGACCCATGGGGAGATTCCACATGCCCTATGAGCCAGAGAGCTTTGGGGACAATCTGTATGTCTGCATTCCCTGCGACAAGGGCTTCCCCAGCTCTGAGCAGCTCAACGCACACGTGGAGACACACACGGAGGAAGAGCTGTACGGCAACTCCGGCGGGGAGATGGGAAACAGCAATAACAGCAACAACAAAAACATCAGCAGCAATGCTAACGGCTATGGGAGCCTGAACAGCAGCAGCAGTTTGAACAATCTGTCCCACCTGGAGAGTAAGTCCAGCCAGGGCCTGAGCTCAGGGGCCATGGGGGAGATTATCCGACCCTACCGCTGCTCCAACTGTGAAAAGTCCTACAAAGACCCAGCCACACTGCGCCAGCACGAGAAGACCCACTGGCTGACGCGGCCTTACCCCTGCAGCATCTGTGGCAAGAAGTTCACGCAGCGCGGCACCATGACACGCCACATGCGCAGCCACCTGGGCCTTAAACCTTTTGCCTGCGACGCCTGCGGGAATGCGCTTCACCCGCCAGTACCGTCTCACCGAGCACATGCGCATCCACTCCGGGGAGAAGCCCTACGCCTGCCAGGTATGCGGAGGGAAGTTTGCTCAGCAGCGCAACCTCATCAGCCACATGAAGATGCACAGCAGCGGGGGGGCAGCGGGGGGCCTGACCACGGACGGCAAGCTGAAGCTGGACTTTGCGGAGGGCATCTATCCTCTGAGTAAATACACAGCAGAGCACCTGGGGCTGAAGCAGGAAAAGACCAATGAGTTTCTAATCCAAGCCCAGCAGCACTTGGTGGCTGAAGCCAAGGCCATGGAGAGCCTATACCCGCTGTCCAAACTGGCCGCAGAGCACCTGGGCCTCACCCACGACAAGATGGATATCCTGGGCCAGCCCCTGCCTCCTCCCCCGCAGCCCGTTTCTGAAGCCCGCACGATTGACCGCTACTCACCCAGCTAAGACCACATGACCTGTATACATGGCGGCCACCAGTAGGTCTGTGTGCACACACAACTTCAGTATTCTAACACCATTCACCTCAACTCAATATCTCTTCTGCACCTCAGACTCAGGCCAAAAGGTATTGGTCTTCTATTGCACACAAAAAAAAAATGTGTAGACTGTAAGTGCCTTCCTTTGCATCCAATGTATTTTAAAGTCGTCCTTTAAAACGGAGCACTGTGCTATTCCACGACCAAGGAACACTCGCTCAAAGAAGTGCAGTATTTATGTACATGTATGTATGCAAACAAACATTTTTTTTATTCCAGCCATTGAGCCAAAGCAACAAATTGAAAACCAAAATGAAATTGTTTTTATTTATTTTTGTATGTGGTGAAATCCAAAGAGAAGCTGTCGCAAAGGAAATGTTGCAATCCGACCCTAAACCTGTGTACTATTAAGTACCGTCTGTGTACAAAAATGAAAAAAAAAGCACATAAGGACAAGATTCAGGGTTTGTGTCCAGACCTGAGCGGAACTTTTACCAAAAGAATAAGCCAACTCTTCTGGACTTTAAAGTAATGGGAGGACTATTTATGTTCTGTTTTTTGGGGTACTGGACAATTTGTGTATCTCATTCTCCAGCTTTTCCCCATCATACTCCTGCTTCCCTAGTCACAAGGAAAATGACTAAACGACGAGAGGAATTGCTTCAGTGTTTTCTCCCCATTTATTAGTAACCCCCATATATTTGTGCAGATCAAGGCTCATATTATGTGACAGTAATGGTAGCTTAATCAGTCTTACACTCAGTGCATAACCCTTTTTTAACCTAAAACTTCCTTTCATTTCTATTTTTCAACTTGCATTTTGACTTCACACCCCATCGCTTTCCAGCTGTTATTGAAAAGCAGCAAGCACGGCCCTGTGATCTCATAACCGGGACATGATTGCACATACCCAACTGATGACACACTAATCCCTGTTCATGAGTGTAGCTTCGTCCCGTGGTGTAGACGAAGCATGGGTGTTGCCTCTGACATTGTGTAATATTTACATTCGTGGATGCAGCTGAGCAACTCAGCAGAGAAGAGCAGCAGAGAGGCTGTCCAAGGCAGGGTCGAGGGCAGAGTAAATGATGCGGAGATCTGTCATTCCCTATCAATAGCAATAACTCCATTAACAATCTGATGATTTATCACGACCGGCTGTAGTCACGCGCCGTGTCGGGACACCGAGTACACCGCTGTCCGACCTCTCGTTTGACCCGCCCTCCCGTGTAGTTTTCTTGTCTGAGAGCCCTGCTACTGTTGACAGGCCAGAGTGAGTGCTATACATAGCCACATGCCTTAAAAGCTCTCCTCTACACAGCCGCTAATCTGTCAGTGATACGAACACAAGAATGGGTTTCTGGGTCCTCCTTGGAAAGCCGACGGGCGAGCAGCACGCCCCAGCTGCTGTGCTCCAGTAATCCCTGTGAAATCTCACTTTCTCCCGGACAATTCACACTGCTCGCCGGCCTGATGCTCCCATTTCATGCCTGCCATCTTACTCCTCTGATCCACTTCTTAACATCCGTACCCGAGCCTAGCAAACGTCTCTCCTACCCTTGCCTCCCCTCCCTTGCTGGTATCAAACACAGAAACGAGAATGACATATTTCTGTGCTGGCTGACCAGCAGCTTGAAAACAAAAGAGCACTTAAGGGTTGTGGCAGGAAGGCACATTTTTGTCTCTAAATGTTTATTCCAAAGAGCATGCTGGCCTTTTTCTTTTTCCACTTTTATTGGTCCTTGTTTCAGATTAGAAGTTGCTGACCACTATAGTGCCAATGCCAACCTCAGTGGGTGAATGTGAAGACTAAAGCCATAAATGCACTGTGATAGACGTAGTGAATCTTAAAGGCTTAGACAGCTTAAAAACAGAGACAACTTGCCTCACTCTTGGGATTGTTTTTGAAATGTAACAATAATTTAAGGGCTTCATTTCTGTAGCATATGATCATATCAAACATGTTGTTTTCTATCACATCATTTTCTTTACTTCATTTTGATTTGAACTGAAAGCAGCGCACGTGAAATTGGTGCTTACCTCAGGACTGAACCCAGCATGGGGACGCTAAGCTTTAGTAAACCAACAAAACAACACACACACACACACACACACACACACACACACACACACACACACTCACTTAATGTTTTTTTGTTTGTTTTCTCTTTAACGGGACGGTTGTCCTGTGTTAAACCTGTGGTTATTTTTGTGTTTATACAATTTTTTTCTCGTTAAAGTTTTATGGTGGAGAGATGATAACATGTGATATTAACATTTTGTTTTGTCTTTATTTTATTATGTGGTATACATTTTCATTTGTGTTATCCTCAAAGAGGCTTGTGTGGGTCTGACCAATTCCATTGTTATAATAAGGCAAAGTCATTTTGGTAGCATCTTAACTTCAGTACGCTTGATTCCCTTCACCTTTGATTCCAGCCACACAAAGTCTAGGTAGCAAACAGTGTTTTGTGTTTGCCCACAAGACGTGAACAGATAGACAGTGGCTTTGCTGGGCGAGGATTAAATCTAGCCTCAAGTTGTTTGACCCGTTCCTCTCGGGGTTAGTGAACTTCTGACGATGAGACTCAGACCGAGGCTGTACATGCACACCAGCTTGTTTTGGACAGCAGATGCTTCAACATTTCCCAGTAGCCTACGTGGAAGACTGAAATCCAGAATAGGCCCAAAAGTTTTTTGGGGCATAATTGTTTAGCTCTCTAACAAAAATAGCTGAAATGAAATATGGATTTTCAGAGGCAACGCTGCAGCTGTTATTGTCGGCGATAGGAGCTCGGGCCACAGGCATGTTGTAGCAGGCGGATGTCACTCGTGGGAATTTCAATCACACTCTCCAACCGTACTCCGTTTCATTCACTGGTTGACTCTGACTGAAAATCTATCTCCCCTTTTTCCTTGCCTTGCACCGTTAAAACAACACAAATGTTTCCACTGCCACTCGAAATCTGTGCAGGAAGAACGAGCGAGATAATGCCTTAACATTTCTTTAGGATGTGAGCTGCATGTGCTGAAACTCACTCCGTTCCGTCAGTGTGTGTGTGTGTGTTAGAGAGAAAGAGAGGCGTAGAGCGAGAGGGACAGGGGGTTGTGTATGTATAGTAGGGGAAGCGTTTGGTTGTCTGTTTGTGTGTCCCTATGCTATTTGAGTGTATGAATGGCTGTTAATGTATGCCCTGGGAATAGGGATGGTGTGAAGGAGAAGAGCTGAGGAGCAGGAAGTGAACTTTTGGCTAGTCTGTCGTGTTGAGCAGGATGTGCCGTGTGTTTCTGCTCAGAGGCAGATAGAGAGACGGAGAATGGGGAGGGTGAGGAGCAGGGAGAGCACAGCGGGGTGGACATGAACCATTGTCTCAATATGAAAGCCTGTTCTTACTTCTAAAACTCTCCATTCAGAAAAAAAAAGGAGACTGTATCTTCTCTTTTCCTTCCCCTTCGTTTCTTTGGAAATTAACCTCTGGTGAATATCATGATGAAACCGCGCCGCGGGCCAATGGTGTATGGTGAGAAAGCCATTCAGACCATAGGCTGTAATTTTGCTATATACTTAGTGAGGGTGTTTTTGGTATTTAACTTATTTTTTGGATTCCTTTTGGCATTCACATTTCCATGTCCATATTTTGAACATTTAGAAAATTACTTGTAATTACTACAAAACAGCGATGAGACATTTTGCTGCTGAGGTTGCTTCAATTAGTAAAATCAGAAGAGTCTTATTTTGAAGAGCGTCTTGTTTAATGTACAAAATCGTCTACCCACCCCTGTGATCTTTGTGCCATATGCCTTTCTTAATGGTATTTATATGACCCGCCAACCCAGCGAACTCTTTTATCGTCCCGTACAGCTACGAAAGTGATTGAACTAATACAATTTTTACACATTAATATGGTGTAAAAATGAACAAATATATGAAGACATCAATAAACGAGTGTAGTATTGTAAGACAAATGATCAACTATCAAATGTAGGTGGAACTTCTTTTTTATTTTGACTTTTGTTTAATTTTTCAGTCCCTTTCATTCCTTTCTAATGTTGGTATGGCAATGCTCCCAGGCCCATAACTTTCATAATGCTAACAATATGGAAGTAAAAATGGTCTGGATGAGTTCCCATTTACACAAGCCCAAAAAGGGCTTTAGGTTTAATGTCAAAAAATCCAAACTATGCCTTTAAACTTTTTACCAGCGCCACCAAGCCGAGGTGACCTACTGTATGTGCCTCTGACAGGTTGACTCGTCTGTGTCCTAATCTGCAGTGATCTCCATAGGACCACTATTACATTCGACATTAATTGTTTTTCTCATTGTGTGCCAAAAGAACCGAGCAGACGTTGCAGCTGCTCAAAAATAGGAAAGAAACAAACAACAAAACTCAGTAACAGTCTTCTCTGTGGTTTCATCAAGTTGACTTATTGAGCTAAGCTGCTTACCGACTTTGACTTTGCCTTATTAGAAAAGCCATTATCTTATGGCTAGTCATAAGAGCACAGTGCAGACATGCCACTAGTTTGTCCAGTGTACATACCTTGTGTTATTTGTTTTTATGAAGAATCATGTTTAGATGTAAGCTAGAGCCAAATGTTATAATCTAGACTTCTTCTAGAAACCAAAGACTGACTTTTAAGTCAACCAGTACAAATGTGCCTGCAGTACATCAAGTTTTGCCAATGATTCTGCAATAGTATATACGTATATGTGTGTGTTTGTGTGTGTAAGCGATGTGTCGCAATAGTGCACTTGTCGATCTATGTGTCTGAATGCCTTTCTCGCAGCGCAGCAGGGTGAAGTGGAAGGGAGCGATCTGACACTTTCAAGAGTCTTTATTACAAGCAGCTGCTTTAGATATTTTTCCCCAAACTGCACTTTTCTGGAGAAATCATTGAATTATGATTTTTATTACCCTTGTGACCCCATAAAAGTCCTCCAATTGTCTTGCCTTTGGCATTTGGCTTCCTCCTTTTCTTCCCACGAATACAACATTTGGCCACACTAATTTTACCTCCCTCGTTACCTCAAAGCACAGCTCCCTCCTCACCTCTGCCTGTCCCTCCTCTCTTCTTGACACTCAACACAAACCACTGACCCACAGCGCCCGCTGCCTCCCCCTCTCCCATGATCCACTTACTTCCAGCTGTTTTTCATGCTGAAGAAGACAGTTGTCTAAATGTTTATGTGAACAACTACTTTCTTTTTCTTAAAACTCTGATCAATTTCCAAAATGAACTTTGGTGCATGTGTTAAAATACAGCAGATGATGGGCCAAATAAAAAGTCTGACAACGTTATTGTATTCTGTTCTTCAAGCCAAGAAAAGGCTTACAAAGGGAGATTAAAGACAGCATATCGCTGTAGAGGAAATGCAGAATAATGTGAGGGGAAATGTTCAGGGGAAAATATGCTCAGAAAGATGCCAGTAAAGTAAACATGTATGAAATTGCACAATTGAGCCTTGGCTCCACTGGCCAAGTCATGAGCTGAGATGGAGAGAACAAGTAAGGAAGAAAGAATCGAGAGAAAAAAAAACAGAAACAGGGAGAGAAAAATAGCTTTTGTTCTTTTGTTGTAAACTTCAGTCGATAGCAAAGGAAAACTGGTAGCTTTTCATATCTCTTCACCTCTTTTTTCCCCACCTTTCTCTGTAACACATTTTCATAAAACTGTATTTTTAGGAAATGTTCTTTGGAGGAAATGAAGTTTTTCTATGGTTGCAGTTGATTGCTGCAGGTCATTGTCAGGTTTTCATGTTAATGTTAATGTCAGCATGCCCTCAGAAATGGCATCCTTTTTCCAGACCTAACAATTATCACCCAATCAGCACATGACCCACAGAAGGCTCTTTGTAGTTGAATGGGAAGGGGGTTGTGGCTGCCCATGCCCTCCCCCTTTTGTTTAGCTTGGAGCTTGTGCTCTTTTCCTTTCTCCACCACAGACCCGATGAACAGACAAGACAGACGAAGTGGACTCTGTGTAACCTTGAAACATCATGTTGCTAATTCACGTAGGCTTGAATCCATTTTCGTTCGCAGTATACAACTTCTGCTCCTAAAGTTATTCAACCAAAATTCAAAGGGAAAACAAAGAACAAGAACAAAACAAACAGCATTTGGAGTAGTGAAAGTTGGTATGGAGAGGATCTCATTGTATCCCTTTACACTCACCACCACCCAACCACACACACACACACACACACACACACACACACACATGCAGCTGGATGGCAGACTGCTGTTCCAGATTAGGTCAGATTTAATTAGGCTGTCCTGCTCCTTTTGGAGTGTCGCTTCTCATAGAAAAAGTCATTATTAAAGAAAAGGCAACGTTACTGACGGCTTCCACCCAATACACACTGAAACATGTGCCAGAACGTTATAGAGCCTCAGGGTCCTTACACATGCACACGCACGCACACACGCACACACACACACACACACACACACACACACAAAAGCAATTATTCTGGTTTTGGAAAAAGGTTATGTGCAGAAATGATGGATCATGATCTAGTGAAGATCACTGTGATGTTTTGAGGTGGTCGTAGTCTGTTGATTGTGGTTAAGGGGTAAGAAAGTTCAGCAGTAACGTAGACTGCCACGCAGACAGTAGCGATTGCGGATGAATGGAAAAAATGTAGGACAGAAGAAATACATCACAAATCTACAATGGAAATTAGATTTATCAATGGAAAACAGGATCCTGTTTCAGCAGGCATGAAGCGCACGTACGTTAAACATCAATAATCTCCAGTGTTTCGTTTTCTATGTTTGTAAGTGCTGTCTTGAAACACAAACAAGGGTTGAATACATAAGAGCAATTAAAAGCAATACATTAAACCAAACAGTATTTTTCAGCATTTCATTGTCAATATTGATCTTACTTTGCTTTAGTGAAATGAATGTATTTATTGCATGTCAAAATGTTTTATAGGTAATTTTTGTGTAAATTTCAATTGTGGGTTTTTATAATTATTTTCTCTAATTCTGGTGTCTTAATAAATCATGTCGATAAGGCTTTTATTTTTTTAAAAGCCAATGTGAAAAATGTCATGTTTTTATTTGTAACTATACTCAAAATCATCTTGGCAATAAAATGAATTGCATAATGGATTCACAAGGTGTTGGTGATTTTTTTGCTCTATGTGAGAAAAATCCTGTGACTTGACAAACAGTATATTTAAAACAAGATGAATAGAATAGGAATAGAAATAGAAATAGATAACATTTCTATTAAATAGCAATACAATTATACCCCATGATATTAATATTTTATTGAATATTTACTTTCATACCAAAACTATACATATTACAACTGTGAGATAATCTTTCTTAATAATAATTAATACTCTTTCCTCTAATCTTTGTTTTTATACTCTTCACACATTTACTGACCACAGTGTGGATTTCACAATAAAATATAAATATTAGACAAAAGACCGCAATAAAACGAAAGCAAATGACAACAGCAAATATGAGCAGCTTATATCCTTTTTCCTTACACATCCACCTTTGACTGTTTATTCTCCCATATGGAGACAGGCGAGTGCCTCATTTAAGACAGAGAATTTCAAATGAATCTCATACATCACACAAAGTCCACATGCAACAATGAACAGATCCATTACTCTGTCAGCAGGAGTGAAACCAGCCAGACACACACTGGGAAAAAAAAAAGGTGTGTGTGTGTCTGATTATCACCAGCACATAAGAAATCATAGTGCCTTCCAGATGTGTGATATGAATCAAGCAACTTGCCACAAATTACTTCTTGACATTAAACAAATTAGCATTTCTTCTCTCAGGTGCAGTAAATCATTAGCGTGTACGAGCCGGAGCGGCTTCCTGAGAGATCGTTTACACCGCGCTGCCAGGTGTGATGAAAGAAATCATCTACTTTGTGCCGTTTAAACAGCAGGTGACAACAAAAGAAACAGCGTGACATTCATCATGTGACCCGGTCCAGTCCGCCCTGAGCTGCAACTGTAAGGCTCTTTCCTCTCTGGTGTGATTGCAGCAGCTCATATGGTGCATTCAGCGTGTTTGCAGGGGCAGTTGGCAGAGACGTCACCCTGCCCCCTTACCTCCCTGCCACTCGGTGACATCCGAAATTAAATGGCAAAGGTCTTGGGTGTCAGATGTCGGGCGGTGGTGCCCTGCTTCAGCCTGGTAATGTCAAGGGGCACAGGAGGTGGGTGCTAGTTATCAGCCAACCCCCATCCCCCCACAGCCATCGTTCCCCTCCCTGCTCGAGATGCACGCATGCACACGGACACCGTGCATGTACTCCTGCACAAATTCACGTGCACGTTTGTTGAGCATAAAAACGTGCAAAGACTAGATTTGTATATCAGGTGTCAGCAGTATGGTTTATGGTGTCACGGTGGCTCAGGGTTTATTGCACTGGTTAGCAGCGCTGGTCGTCTCTGTGTGGACTTTGCATGTTGCCTCCGTGTTGGCGTGAGTTTCCCCCGGGTGCTCCGGTTTCCTCCCACCGTCCAAAAACATGCAGGTCAGCTGGACCCTAAATTGCCCATAGGTATGAATCTGAGTGTCTATCTGTGTTAGCCCTGCAATGGACTGGCGACTTCAGGATGTTTCCCTGCCTTCAGCCCAATGCATGCTGGGATAGACTCCAGCCCTCCATGACCATATATTCCATATAGAAATAAGCAACAAAAGAAATGATTAAATGAGTATTGTTATTGAATTCATCTGACAAATTAGAGGATGTGAGTAGTTGCGTGCAACTGGACAGCATGCAGGCCTGGTTGTTGTTGAAGCTTGGAGAGGTGATTGGGAAGCGGGGGGGGGGGGGGGGGGGGGACTCGACTTGCCTGGACAGGACAGTGGATGAAGGTGCTGTAGAGGAGGAGAAGGGCAATGCTGTTGTTGTTGACTGCAGTAATTTCAACTGGGGGAGAGGGACCTGGAGCATAGATGCAATGGGTACTGCATTTGTCCGTGTGTGTATGAGAGAGAGAGAGGGAGAGAGAGGGAGAGAGAGAGATAGAGAGAGAGAGAGAGAGGGAGAGAGAGAGAGAGAGAGAGAGAGAGAGAGAGAAAGAGAGAAAGAGAGAAAGAAAGCGAGAGAGAAAGTGAAGTTGGAAATGTATCTGTGGTACTAAGTCCGGTGCATCATTCTGCCATAGATACATTTCCAAGTTCAAGTCTGCAGGGCCAGAGTCCATAGTTCATTAGTCAGACATTGGATTTAGCTAGTTTGAGAGAGAGAGAGAGAGAGAGAGAGAGAGAGAGAGAGAGAGAGTGAATTTGAGACACCGCTGCACTGACATGCCCACCCTCACATGTCCTCTACATATTGCGTTTTGATGTCTCCCTGCTCCTCTTCCCCATCTCTCCCTCTGCCTCTTCCATCCCACCCGCCTGTTAAATTTCACTGCTTGGACTCCCACCGAATGGAAAACAGCTGGATCGGGGACTGCCCAGAGCACATTGTGCCCAGTTCTTCAATGAATTCCCATCTACGTCTCTCCCCTCTCCTCCTCCTCCTCCTCCTCCACCCTGTCCAGTGTGCTCCCTTGCTCCCTGTCCTCATTTAAGGTGGGGCCGTGCAGCTGAAACAAAAGAAAAACAGCTTGTATGAGAACATGTTTCTCACCCACATATGGTACGCTCTCTCTCTTCCTTTCTGTGAATTCGTTTCCCAACCCTACTCCCTGGTGATACTCTGGTGTTATGACTGGTTCTGCTTTTGACAAGTTGAAAAACGCTGAGATATAATACAGCTGAGCTCTACGGCCAAGTATGCATATAGTTAAGCCGGGGTTAGTAACGTGTCAGAGTTATTACTGTGCCCCAACACTAGTTCACCTGCTGTGGTAGACAGGGGCTGTAAGGACAAAAACAGCCACAAGTATTTGGTTTTCATAAGAACAATGGGACCTTATCAGGAGCATTCACAAACTACTGCTGATGCTTTCAGGACAAACAGCTTTTCAAGACAAACGCCGATTCCTACTTCTGTCCAAATACTTTCTTTACCCTTTTTTGTAATTTGATGTTAATAATAATAATAATAATAATAATAATAATAATAATAATAATAATAATAATAACCTTCATTTTTAGAGGTATCATTCAAGGCACTTAATAATAATAATAATAATAATAATAGAAGAGAGATAACTAGATAAGAACTAGATAAGGTGAAAACCAAAGAGAAAAAAAAGATGTTAGTGATGAAACGCTACCCTGACCCTTCCTCTTAGCACTTGCTTACTTGTCTTCACGTATTTGTCTTAGCACTTGTTTATTTGCTTCACTTACTTGTCTCATTTGTTTAAATAAAAAGTAGATATCTAACTTATTGCTCTTTTACCTCAGCACTGGTTCTGCTCTTTGTTGCTTGTTTAGGAAGGAAATGCACTTACGATTTCTAGGTGACTAGTAGTTTTCTTGCCTACCTATGTTGAATGCACTTATTGTAAGTCGCTTTGGATAAAAGCGTCTGCTAAATACCTGTAATGTAATGTAATGATGAATATTTGTTCCTATTTTTAACAAAAACATAACATATGATGTAACATAACATCAATACTACTACTACTACCACTGATAATAATATTATTTTCTGCTGATGTTTTGGCAGATAGCTCATTCAGTGCTATCAGTGAGCATAGACAGACACTCCTCCAGTCAGCACCCACTCACAAAAGCACTCCTTACCATTCATGTGAACTTTGTTCTTCATTAAAAATGTTCATAGAGATGTTTAAATTCGAACCTTTCATCACTGTAGATGCTTCTGTACATTTCTATTCTATAACATTGTAGTGAGCGGATGGCGTCGGGTTGTCTGGGTGTGACAGAGAGATGAAATCAGGTGTCAGGAGAGCCGAGGAGACTGTGAGAAAGAGAGGAGGATCAAGAGAAGCAAAAGGAGAAGTATTGCCTCTGCTGCTAAAGGGACCCGGGTGACAAATTTGGTGTATATTGTGGGCAATGTGTGTGAGTGCGTATGTGCCAGTGCAATTTCCTGCCTGCAGATTGACTAACATGTGGGCACCTGCCCTAACAGATCCGCCCATCCTGTTTCTCTCGCTCTGCAGCCCTACAAACAGGAACAGGAACATACAAATTAAGAGCGATGGAGAAGGCTTTTTTGCACCAGTATCCCATCACACCTACAATCTGGCCTAGAGCATGAACAACAATAAAACGTCTATGAATTAGTCATCCACAGACGCTGGAAGCAACGGGGGGTGGAGCACACATGGTAAGCACCCAAACAGGGTATACATTTGCACATCCAGCAGAGGTGAGAGCAGCGGACAGACAAGCCTGGGCGGGGTTCCCTGCCCTGGGGGTGGGGGGGAGGGGGTGGCGAGGGGCATTAGGGGCGAGGTAGAGAGAGCCTTTATACTGTATGTGTGTGAGTGTGAGATATATACTACATATCCTTTATGTTCTTGTTTGAGCGTTGAGAAATGTAAGTGTGACTTTATGTGCGAGTGTTGGCAGTGTCATGCGTTATGGGTATTGCAGAAGGTGTGAAGGTGAGACTCCGGATCTGTCGCTGGAACTTTGATGCTGCGGTGTTTGATGCTCGCCTCTCAGGCAGGTTTGGGTCTGGGCAAGACAGACTCCAGTACTCCAGCATGTGTGTGTGTGTGTGTGTGTATGTGTGTGTGTGTCCTTGTGTAACTGAACAGAGGAAGTCAATGAGCTGTTGAGAGCTGGGTGTCCATTACCTTCTCGGCGTGGAGTTACATTCTTAAAAGCAGTCCATTAGTATTCTGTTCAGTTTGACAAGGGCCATAAATTACCAAGTCTTTTATCACTTTCACTTGGTGTGTGTGTGTGCGTGCATGTGGGTCTGGGTGCTAGAGTCCTATAAGGTGAGAATAAAGCAGGGGTGTTGTTTCACGTGTGTCTCTCTGTGTGTGTGTATTGTCTTGTTTATATGTGCTAAAACCAACAACTGAACACAGGCAGATGCAACAAGCAAGATGCAAGAGTGTGTTGCAGATGTACATGTGGCACTGAGAGGTTATTTTCTGTAGGGGAAGTTGAGAAGACGAAATGTGTGTGTCATCCAACTGTAGATTAGTACCCCCATTAGCCTCAGTGGCAGGTCTGCTGTTTAGACTGACTGTAAACACAGAGAGAGGGATGGTCCGATGTCCACTCTGCCTCCATCCTCAACCTCCTGATAACACTTGGATACACACACACACACACACACACACACACACACACACACACACACACACACACATATAAAAACATCTCTGAGCAACAAAGAAGGCTTCACTATGCCATGTGTGTGTGTGTGTGTGTGTGTGTGTGTGTGTGTGCTTACGTGAGGGTGGTGTGTGAGTGTGTGGGTGTGTGTGTGCTGAGCTACGGTGTCTCCTGTGAGAATGTTCTGTTGATTGCTCTCATGCCCTCCACTGGCATCCTCACTTCCTGTACCAGCTGTGGCTTGTCTCCCTTTCACATACTTTTTTTCACATCTCTTTCATTCTTTCTTTCTTTCTTGCTTTCTTTCCTTCTTTCTTCCTTTCTCTCTGTTTTGCTTTCCATCTCTCCCTTCAGGCAAAGGGAGCCTTGTTTCTTTCCCAGGATCACATATCAAACCAAGTGTTTCTCAACTGAGTCATGAACACAATGCTCCGAGCAGCTATATTTGTTGGACATCAAGTACGATTTTTTATCTCGCCAATCAACTGGCACCGTGTGCTCTAAGAGATATTAAATGGGGTGAGTGAGACGAATGAGACAAACTGGATGGGTACGATTGATGAAATGACGACAGCATGCTGGTGCTCGGTGAGCTCAGTGACATAATGGATATTAATGGTAATCAAACACCGACTTTATATCAAATCCAAGAAAACAAAGAGAGGAAATTCTTGAAAACAAAATGCACTGACAGAGGCAGAGATAGTGAGAGTGTAAACCGGTGTGTCGAGGTGGGCGCCCGTATATGTTAAGACATGTACATCGACATTGCAGCGAGCGAGAGTGTGTGCATCTTCAGCCAGTTCTGCCCCAAATTTTGCTGGCAGCGGCCCCACTGTCTGTGCTAAAAGTCACGTCGCAAAGGAGAGAGAGAGAGAGAGGGAGAGAGAGAGAGAAACCCGGAGAACTGGGAGAGGAAGAAGGAGGGGGTGTAAGGGGGCACAAGGAGCAGGACACAGGAAGTGGAGAAAGATGAAGAGCCGGGAGACAATGAGATGCACGGGGGTGCTGAACCGGAGAGGGGAAAAAAGAGAAGGAAAAGCAAGCAGAGAGGAGAGAGGAGGCAGCGGAGGAATGTGGGAAGAGGAGGAGAAAGCAAAGAGGGAGAGCGGAGGGTGTGTGCATCTGGCACTAGGAGGCAGGGAAAGATAGCGTGGGCCAGGCTGGCCGGACGTGTGTGTTTGTATTTGACTGAAGAGGGATGTGAGACAGAGACCCCTCACTGGCTCAGCTCTACTGGAACGCTGCCACGGAGAGATGGACATCGACACACACATGCACTAGACACACATACAGTAGACACGTGAACATGCGCACAGACACATACACGCACATGCACACGCACATGCACATGCACACGCACATGCACATGCACATGCACATGCACATGCACAATTTTGTATAGTGAGTGCAGAAGACGGGAGAGAGGAAATGAAGCATGTGGGAGAGAGTAGTGAGGAGGTAGACGGAGTGAAGAGGAGAGGAGACAAGAGGAGAGGAGAGGAGAGGAGATGAGAGGAGAGCAGAAAAGGAAAAAGAGAGGATGAACTAATGAGCTGCCAGTGAGGCTTCCTCACACTCCCTCGGATGATAACAACAATCTGTTTTTACCAAGGCACTCCAGGAAAATGACATGTCTCAAGGTTGCAGCAGCACACCAAAACAGGATGAACCTAGATCACCCCATCAAACTCCTTGTTGTGTGCTACTGTACACAACCATACCCTGAGAGCGTGGCAGCAGGATAAAGACACAAGGTTAGGCATACGTAGCCGATGCGTAGCGCCTTTGGGTATTCGGCGCACTTCTTACATAACCAAGCCACTAGCTCGACTAAATGGGTCAAGTTGGACGAGACTGATGTGAACGTGTGTGTTGACAGGCAGTGACATCCTGTCCAACAATGTTGCACGCTTGGTTTTTAATGACAAATTTCTGCCCTCGTAACATCAGTCACCCCGCAGCCCAATGCCGTCTGAGAATTCCTCTACCCTGAGAGTCACTTCCTGTTCGCTGTAGCCTAGTGACCCTATCGCCACGGAAACTGCATCACAAAGTATGTACAGGAGCCGTCTAATACTCTGCTCTTCCTTATGGGACTCCAGAGGCAAGATGGACTCTAACGCACGCGCACCCGCACACACACACACACACACACACACACACACACACACACACACACCTAAATCGGGAGAGGCAGCAGATCCAATAATGGCACAGGGAGTGTGTGTGCAGGGTGGGGGAGGATGGGGGTGGGACATAGGGGGGGTCCATTGTTTCAGACTGGAAGGCAGAAGTGTTGGGAGGGGGTGAGGGAAAGTCAAGGGGAGGCTAAATTTAGAGCACCACTGCTAAAGTATTCCAAATATTCTTACGTGTATTTGGCTGCTCACGTATGCAGTACATTACTTCATCCATGTCCAAGAATTACGTCACAGTAATGGTTTGATAATCAATGATTTAACCATGCAAATAGGTACAGGCACTACACTAAAATCTAAAATCCATCATTTAACTGAAATAATGCAATACTACGTTTTAATACTTTTACAGACAGTTGTCAAATGCAGCTTGACGTATCGATTACTTAAACTGAAGGTGTCTTTAGGGGGTTAAATCTGCAGAGCATGGATGTTTTGGGTTACTTCCTGTTGGCTGCCCAGCCCTGACCTGCTGACATGGACCCTGGCCGCACAGATAGACAGACGAATGCGCACGCACACACACATGCACACACGTAGACAGCTGACTTACACTTCCTGTCAGACAGCGATACCCCCTCGGCGAGAGAGAGAGTGATCTGGCTCCACTACGTCCCCTGCAGAGTCCTCTAATCTCCTGTCCCTGACACTGTTCCGCACATACACAATAGGGACCCTGGCAGAGAAGACGACAGTGTCCTCAACAGGTGCTTCATTGTGCCCATGTAAAAGACACAGAACACTGACATATCCAACAGTAGCTATACATTTAACAGACCTGACTCTTGTATCGCTGCAGTATTTACTGATGTTCATGCTCTGAGGAGTGGCTACTGTGAGAAGAAAAATAATCAATGAAAAGAAACCAGCAAAATGAAGAATCAAGGTGACAAGGTGAGTCTTTTTTCATGTGCTAGGTGCTAGTTCATGTAGTTTTCCCTTCGGGTAGTTGAGAGCGTTTACTGATGCATTTGCCTCCAGATAACCTGTTCTACATGTATGCAATGTATCCTAACATCCTAACCGGATGCTTTCAGGAAGCAGGCCTGGATTCAGCCATAACAATAAAGGTGAATCACTTTATTCTCCTGCGTTCACTTTCATTATATTTTATTCTGCTACTCGTGTTCGGGCAAGTATGTTGTATTGACTTACATGAGTAAGTCAATACAACATAATTATAGCCCTACAGAACATGGCGTACTCATGTAGCATGTGCATACATGTGTGTCCGTATGGCATGTGCGTGTCTGGGTGTGTTTGTGTATGCATGCATCTGGTTTGCCCATCAGTGCTTCGGCGTCATGTCCCCGGGCTGGCCTGGGGCACAGAGTGGTGTAGCTACGTGTGCAACGTGTAGCTGAGCCAGGCACATTTCCGTCCATTGCTGGGGCCTGATGTCAGACTCCGGTGAGGTGTTGGGGTGGGGGTGAAGACCGGAAGAGACCAGGGGACTCGGAGACGCTGGCAGCGAGGTGAAAGCCCTGAGAGGACCTCAGTCGGGCCTGAGTGCAACCATAGGCCACAGTCCTCCTGAGAGAGAGAGAGAGAGAGAGAGAGAGAGAGAGAGAAAGAGAGGGTGTGTAAAGGGATGCAGTACTGGGTGAGAACATTATTAACAAGGTTTTGATGACATGCTGCAAATGGGTCTTGATCCGGGAGACAACATGGACTCAAGTGGATCGCACACACACTGCCCGGGGTGTCATACGGCGCTCTGCTGTAAACATCAACAGTGTTCAGTGTGATGTAATTAGCCCCATGCCCCCGAGGCTCTCTACCTCTAACACATGCATCCCCTCATCTTATTGCGGTCAGAGCTACCACATGCTGCTGCCTGTGATTACAGTGGGGTGTTTACAGTCCTCTCATATTAACACTGGTGTTAAAACAGCATGGGTTACCACTCCTGTACCAGGTTCTTAGAAAACACACAAGTGGGTTTTGGGGCTTGACACCGCCAGCTTGGTGGCACCTCTCTAAATATAACACAGGGCCTACACCCATCTGACACAGAGGAGGAACCTTTTTTTTTTTTCAAGAGGAGAGTGGCCAGTTCACCCTGCGTAATGCTTCATTGCTTTTATTGGACAGCATTAGAGCGTAGTAAAGAGAGAGGAAGGAAACGGAGGAGAGAGAAGTGTGACACCAAAGTGGATTTGAACACGTAGAAACAACACTATCAGGACTCTAAACACCATTTACAAAAAGATGAATTCTTCAAGCCCTTCTAACAGGATTCTGGTTGGATGTGCTTCAGAAATTGTTGTTTAAGAAGCTTGTTTTCCTAATAATAATAACTCTTTGCCTTCCAGCCATAATGGTTGTACCTATTTTTACCGTTCTTCATGATGAATCCATCATCCAGCAGGGCAATTTCTAGTACCCAATCTCTCATGAAAATATGTTTCAAAATACTGTGGGCTGCAGTAATGCAGGTAAAATAGGCTACATGTTGGAGATTACACAAGGGTCTCATCTGAGTCTGTGAGTGTGTGTGTGTGTCTTGGGTGTGCGTGTGCATGTACATGTGTGTAATGAGAACCAAATGGCGGGGTGTGTGAGTGCATGGTTTCTCTCCCCCCATCTCTAATCAGACAGCCCCCAGGAGTACGGTGTGAGCGTGGACTCACGGCTCAGAGCGCTGAGCTGCTACATAAATCAGCTCTGCCCTTGGAAAGGCCCGGATACATGCGGGCTCCGCTAACCTGCTGATGGAACTACTAAATGTTCCGGACTGTTCTGTTCTGTTCACTTCTTTATGGGTTTTCTTACTTATATTACTATTCAGTCTTGAACCAGTGGAGTTAGTCATATTTGGTTCTGGTGTCCTGGTGTGGTCTGGGCTGGGTGGTCTGTAATGACAAGGCCAGGTACTGTCTATAAAGAGGAATATGCTATAGGCTGCTGCATTTGATGACCATCCAATTCACTCTTTCTTGCCCTACCCGCTCTATCTTTTCTTCACCACTCTCCTCTATCCCTCCTCTCCTCCATTCCTTCATCCTCCACTCCGGACCCCCTCTCTCTGCTTCAGTATTCAGTCCCCGCAGGAGGTGGCCTCTCCCTCTCCTCCGTTTCTCCTTCTCTCCTTCTCCTCCCTCTCTTTCTCTCTCACATACACATCTGGTCAGGCAGCTGTGGCTGGCCAAGGTTCAGTGGGGTGTGGGGGGGGGGGGGGGGGGGATGGGGGACGGGGGGGGTGGCTAGGTTTTGAGGAGGCTATCCATTGCAAAGCCCAGGGCACAGTAAAAAAAAAAAGAATCTTTGAAAAAAAAAAGACCATTTGACACAAAAACTGAACTGCAAAGAAAGTTTGAACCAAATCTCCTCAGTCTCTCTCAGTCTATCTATCAAAGTGTCTCCCTGTGCACTATTAAACTCTATTAAAGAGAGGAGCGGTGCAGGGAGAAGGGGGGGTGAGGGAGGCTGGGGGATAAGGGGTTTGGGGAGAAGCAAGGGAAGGAGGGGGAGAATGGTAAGGGCAAGGATTTCAATATCTGATTTCCACATCTTAAATACATTAATTTATCTTGCCCCGGGGCTCTTTTAAACTTGGGAGAAAAAGAGAGGAAGGGATGGGAGGGAGGGAGAGGAAAAGGGCCGAGGGCATGTATGACATTTTCAGTGTGGAATCTCATTTCTATTGTTTCTGTGGTCAACATATTGCCCAAAAGATTCCACATGCCATCATGGCCACATGGGCTCCGCAGTGCTTAAACGCTCACAGATGATATTACACACTTTGCACACACAGATGACTTGAATCCCGTCAGGCAGGTTTTTTTTTTTTTTTTTTTTTTTTGTTTCTGCAGTGTGCCAGGGTCAGCGATGATTTACCGCTCAGAGTGCGTCATTGTGCTCCACATTCCAGGATGTCATCTGTGCTACCTTCATGCCAACTAGCCTGTCTTTGTCTCGCTCCACCCTGAGTGCCAGTTCCCCCTTGCACTCCAGCTGAAGTTCACGACCCTTTCAGAGTTCACGTTGGGACGAGGGCCTTTCTGGGGGAGAGTGCACCGTATGCCATGGTCTCACGTGACTTTGAGCATATGGTAAGTCACCCTGGGTTTGGAAAAAGCCCCCCCCCCCCCTTCAGTTGCTCGCAATTCCTTCCAACTCATTTTATGGCCAGTTTCACTGCATGAGGAGCCAAACAAACAGACAGGGATAAGGATACAGTCAGGATACAAAGTGAGGGGGCAGAGAGAGAGAGAGAGAGAGAGAGAGAGAGAGAGAGAGAGCAATGGATCTATACAGTGAGAGTGAGTAGGAAGTAAGAGATGGAAGGAAGCCAGTAGGTTGAAGGGGAGTGTGCAGGTGTGTATGTGTGTGTGTGTGGTGTATTGGTGTGTATTATGTTTTTTGAGAGTGTGCCTGTGTGTGCTTGTGTGTGTGTGTGTGTGTGTGTGTGTGTGTGTGTGCTGCGTTGGCGCGCGTGGTGCAGGGGTGCTTGGGAAGGTGAACTCATGCTCCTCTCGGTACAGGAAGCCCCTGATTAGTACTAACGAGAATTGCAGGCCATATTAATGCAACCACACACCTCTCCACCTCCCCCCAACTCCCTCCTTCCTTTTTCTCTCACTCCTGCCATCTGCAGCCCCTACACTCTCTGCCAGACATCATAAACCCGCTGCAGAGCCCTGAGACACACACCAGAGCACCGAGGGGGGCAGGCAGGGGGCTGCCACGCACTCACTGCTCCCACATTCAACCCCCCCACACACACACACACACACACATATGGAACATACAGAGCACACATACTAGGTGAAATCCTATAGCATAAGACATACACAGCGCAAACATTTACACACCTACACAAACACAGATTGTCCCACGTAAAGAAAGACGTTACACAGATACAAACAATCACACCGTCCTGACACACACTTCTTAAAAAGCATAGAGTCTCAGAGTTGAGATCAAAGATAGAGAGAGCACGGAGCGATGGAGAGAGGGAGGATGGAAAAAGGGTCTGCTGGTGTGCAAGTCTTATTAAATGTTCTTGCAGATGGACAGACAGGGCGTTTTCATATTGAGACATGGATACCCTCTCCTCTATTCTCTTGACTCCCACCCACACATTGACATGTGTTTCACATTCAAAACGGAGATGTGCAAACCAACGGCCAACCACTCTCTGTGACTGGCAGCACTCCCTCTCTCTCTCTCCCTGCGCTCATGGAAATGAACTTACAGAACAGCATTCTGTCTTTGTCTTGGTGTGCGTGTGTGTATCTGTGTGTGTGTGTGTGTGTGTGTGTGTGTCTGAGAAAATGAGACCAACCAAAATAAGGAAAATGTCCAAAGTGAGGCTTACTGATGTACAAATGTGTATTTATTTATATAATGTGTTCCAGTGTAAAAAAAGCCAAAAACACAAAAGGTGAATTTAGTTTGTTCTTCACTTTTTTGCACATTTTGTAAATAATTCTGTATATGTTTGCATCAGGAAGCCTCAGTTTGGGCATTTCCCTTATCTCATTTTTCACTGTGAAACCTACACACCTGTATTCTACCTCAGGTGTGCAAACTACTGCAACTCTTTTATATATTTCTATATATATGGTCATGTTTACATGTCTATGTGCAAGCCACCGGGGGTCAATGCTGTTTGATCACACTCAGCGGAGATGCTGGGTCAGAGTGGACGGATGAGGAGTAGACACACACACACACACACACACACACACACAAACATAAATACACACACACACTTAAAAGAGAGAGTTAGATGAAGGGGAGACAGAGGGAGAGCCGCGTGAGGAAACACATGGCATTATACGTCGGTGAGTCAGAGAGGGCAGGTTGTACCTATGAACACAGTCACGGACAGACGGGGGTGTGAGAAAGAAAGGGTGGTGTGTCGGAGACAAAGGTGGAGACGGAGGGGTCTAGTTTACCCAGCTGGAGGGCTAAGAGACCCAGACAGAGCCCTGATGTCACCCCCTCTCCCCTACCCACCCAACTCCCTTACTTCCTGTCCCCAGTGGAGTGATGTCACAGGCCAGCTGGGGATGTCACGTCCACACCCCCTACCCCACCCCCCCCCAACTCCCCCCTCCACGTCCCCTTTCTCCCCTCTCTCTCAACTCGGGTTCAATCACTGACGTCCCACTGTGACATGGGACAATCAATGGAGCACGTACCACACACACACACACAGACAGACAGACAGACAGACAGACAGACAGGCCGATGGAAGGACCAGCTATGCAGGCCCTCCACACACACCATGTGGCAAGTGTGTTCACAAACGTCCCCATAAAAGCGCACAAACACACACGTATGCACACGCACGTGCACTCTGCTGTAAACACAAACCTATTAAAGCCTCAGCAAGCAGTTAAAAGTCCAATAAACACAACAATATTGCGTGATACCGTGACACAATAAGGTTTGTTTATTGCTTCATGTAATCCAGTAGTGTCCAAACTGTTTAGAAGAAAGAAAGGAAATATCACCATCCTCCAGGAGAACAGATAGCAAACAGTGTAACACGACTCGAGGCATTACGCTGGGTCCGGTGGCCTCGTCACCCCTTGTTCTGAAAACACTGCGTCTGAAAACCAGCAATTATCCCAGCCAGTCACAGTCCCAATCACAATGAGGTTCAGGTGTGTAGCAGGGTGGGGGGTGAAGCTGTGCCTGCTCGCATCAACTATTTTGCCTTGTAAACCAAATGATTTACTTACAAGCTTTTTGTTTTGTTAACAATTTCAGATTGTTGCCGGGATCTGAAGGTGACCTGTAAACAGCACTTGATACTGATATTAAAATCGCATCCCTTCAGGGAGGAAATCACTGACAGGTTTACGGGCCGACTGACCATAAAGAGCTCTCAAGCGTACTAAAACTCATCGGGCCACCTCTGGCTAATGAAATATTTGCTAGCTCTTATTGGGCGGACAGAAAAGCACAGAGAGGACAGTCGAGAGAGGGCCTACGCTGACTGCGAGTCTTTGTTGTATATATCTGTCGTCTATATTACGTGTCACTTTCACAGTGTGTACTCTGCCCAGCCTCTACACTCGGAGTGGAGAGTTATTAGAGCTGACAGGTTTTTTAAACTCATTAGCGTTGAGTGGCAGTGAACTCCCCACAGCATTGACACTGCAACTCTCCCAGGGCTGGTGTTTGACCTGTAGACGTTCACTTAGCACGCCCTCTAAACAGAAAGGGCTGCTTACACCCTTCAAGGGCTCTTCTGCTCGTCGTCTTAGGGTTAGCACCGGTGTCCTTGGATATGATGGGAGCAACGATAGCAGTGGACAAAACATGAACTCCAAGGTGATCAACTAGCTAATGTTCTTACAAGGGGTTTGAACAACATGCTAGTCTCTGACAGTAACATTTCAGACACATTTTGAACATATTGACATGAACATTGACATTTTCTGTCAAAAACAAGTCAAAACAAGAAATTTAAGGGATTGTTTCATTTTTGGATTTACTACTGGCCTAAGGACTGCCACTATTCTGTAACATCTGTAAGTATACTTATGCTATTCTGTAGTAGGTATCTTAGACATGTCTCAGTGTGTAACTTAAATGTTAAAGATGTTAAAGGTCACAGGTTTGGTGAATGTGCTTCTCTGTGACAAAAGTAATTTCCATAGGCAGGTCCTGAGAATCTATCAAAATATAGTCCTATCCAAAACTGCTAAAGCCTTTACTGCAAAAATGTCCAAACTATTAATTTAGTCTAGTATCGAGTCTTAACATTTTCTTTAAAACAAATGAAAAAATCTGCCAACAGGATGAGAGAATGTCCAAATCTGTTTCACCTGTTTTAAGAATTTGAATCAAGAAAATGTATTGCATTGTAAGCAAGTTAAATGGTCTGGTCACAGACGAGCAAAAAAAACTAAATACAAGACTAAATGACGGATGAGATGGATATTTTTTTTGCAGTGTATTAAAAAATTCCTTAATCCCCCCGTCATTCAGCCCAAAGCCCATTCAAACATACCAATAGGTTGAAATTTCCCTCATTCATTTCTCCACTCATTTATAAGACTGAAATGTTGCATAGCTCAGTTTCATTCACTGGGAGAGTGAGGGAGAGAGAGAGAGAGAGAGAGAGAGAGAGAGAGAGAGAGGGAGGTCTGTGCCCCCCACCCACACACTGTGTTACGTGCAGGACGACAGGACCCCCCTCGTGGAAACTGAACACCATGATCTCCCTCCCTTTAGGCATCCCCTCTCTCCTGCCCTGAACCCACCCTGTCCCCTGCTGGCCACTGTCCTTAACCAAACACACACTCACACACACACATGGAAGCAAGCACACACATATTGACACACACACACACACACACACACACACACACAGAATAACAGACTCTCTCACACACCCACAGCCAACCACACGCACTACACAAACACTCTCTGAACTTTTATATCGGATTATGTTTCACCAATGCACATGCGCTCGCAGCACACAGACACAGACACACACACACACACGCATGCTCTGCGCGCGAGTCCTTTTGAAAACACACACATCCTTTCACTTTCTTTGATGGATGAGGAAATGCTCACACAAAACACATAAACAAAACCTCCATCCCAAAACCCCATTACATCTGTATGCTTTTCCTAGAGCTTCAGTTGAGTCTTTCAGGACCTGACGTATCTGGCAGCTCCGCCTCTCTCTCTCTCTCTCTCTCTCTCTCTCCCTCTCCTCTCTCTCCTCTCTCTCGGCTCAAGCCCTACCTGATTGTCTGCTTGTTTTCCCTGGCGGCTCCCAGCTTCCGTTCCCAGGCTGGGAGGTGGGAGGTGGGAGCACAGCCCACGACACATACTTTCCACCCCTGAAGGCCGAGGGCCAGCGGCGGTTCCTCCTGTCCACAGGCCCTGCAGGAAGCACTTCAGCCCTGCTGCTGCCCACCCGGTCACACTACTCTCTGCTGGCTCTGGCCTGGGGGGGCAGGGAAGAGCTGGGATAAGGGGAGAGGTGGTTTGAAGAAAAAAAACAAATAAGGTAGGGGGGAGTGAGGAGTCAGTGACAAGGGACTGGAGAAAGAGGGGAGAAAATGGGGTGAGGGGTAAGAGGAGATGGAAGCAGTGGAAAGAGGACATCAAGAAGGAAGGGAAATAATATTGTCAGAGGTATGTTGGAGTAATTAGGTTTCCTTTTTGGGGATCTCACACTTTAATGGTGCACCTGCTGCGCCGCGTACACTACACGGTACCAAACGCCTGTGGAACTTCACTCGTCTATAAAAGCACTTAAGAGTAAACATGGCCTCTGTGATTAGTACAAATGACTCCCATTATGTGGTAATGCTGTAATTACATGACCTAAAGTGGTGCTCCGGTGTAGCGCGCTGCAACTTCTATCACCGTCGGTGACAGCGCTCGCACGCCCACCCGTCTGTGAAACTTGTTGCTCATTTGTAAAGAGGATTAAGATGTTTGTTTTTTTTCCCCTCAGTTGTTTGCCTCTGGGCTTTTTCACGCAGCGGTTTGTTTTCCTCCGTGCTTTGGGCTGGGCCGTTCTGTCACTGCCGAGCGTTTGATCATAGCGTCAGACACGGAGGTGAACCCAAACAATGGCAGCGAGCCTCTCATGTTAGATTAGTTCTGTTTTATATGAACTGATTGCTGTAGTAATCCACCCAGATCACATAATGGTAATGCGGTACCCATTTCCTCGTTCAACAACCTTTTATGTAGGCCCAGTAATCATCTGCAGAGAGCTTGAACTGTAGGCTATACCACTAAAGCTCAAAAACATCTGTACTGGCCAATAAAAAGACATGGGAGGATGTGTTATTAGACATCGGGAGTTCTCTGCCATGCACTGGGTACAACCAGCATTGAAAAAGCAGATTTTCTACAAAATCGGACTGCCGGTTTGCCTCAGCGCTTGGATCTGTGTTTAGTGGTGAGTTTGGAGGAAACGCAGACACTTACTGTATCTTGCAGACATGGCTAAAAAGCACGAGTGGCTTGTGTAAAACATGGGTCAGTAACAACACACATCACCGCTGGGTGATTTCATTTTTTGGCTCACAAACCCAAGTTCTAAGTAACAATATCAGCAAAAAAATTGGAAACTGCCACTTTATTTTCTTCGCAATGAGTGAAAAGATTAGATACAGATAAATGAAAACCACATTTAAGGGTATGACTATCTGATCTGATAAAGCGTCATAAGGATCATTACGGTTAGCCTGATAAAACTAAAAGCTTATGACAAACATTTCAACCATGCTGATAGAGGCATGACAGGGATGTGGCAACCTGCAAACTGTGGTACCTCCACCCTAATAAAAACCTCCCATATTGATAACACGGTTTCCACAGAATCTTGCAAAATCACTCAACCACGCTGAACTTTTTCTGGACGGATGGATTTGTCACAATCCATTTTCTAATTACAGTCAGGCGTTCCAAGGGATAGGTTTTGGGAAAAATGGCGCCTTACGAGAAGACTAGTTAATGCAGTGTACATCCCGTTATTGTGCAACATCAAAAACAAAGATAGAATAAAGAAATCCTGGCATAACTCCAAAAGTACCCAATGGACAGAAATCTAATTCTGCCAATCTAATTCTGTTATAAAAAAGTGAATTTCTTGTAGCTAACCAAGTAAAAACAATTCCCATTATAAATGATGAAACAAAAGAGTTCTTGGTAGTGGACTCAGACTTTTGGACCCCACCGTATGCCAGAGCAATCTGCTATTGCCTTGACTGACAGCTGACAGTCAGCTGACAGCTATTGAGAATTAGCTATCTAGCTAGCTGCTAAGCTAGTTGTCGTACACTGGCTACCTACCTCTGACTGTTATGGTCTTAACACTTTTGGTTTCAACACTTACCTCTTTATTGTAATGCTGACTTATTAAGTTACAAATGGTCACAATGGATCTACAAATTATTTGCTTTTACATGGAAATCGTTTTCCATTTTGGACAAGTGACAATTTGTTTGAAAAAGTTGATGTCAGCCCCTGATGATGTGTACAGGACTAGGTGACAACAACTAGGTGAGCTAAAAGAGCTCAGTCAGGTCTCCTCCTTTTCACTATTATTAGAGTGAGTGAGTGAGAGGACTAATCCTGACTGAATTACACAGTAAAGTCACTAGCTGGGTATCCAGGGCTAAGACAGTGTCCTCTCTGTACCCTTACTCAGAACAGGAAGCTGCCAGCCTTTCTGCGATTAGGCCTGCTTCCTCTCTCCGCAGTGCACTCCCAGCGACCCCGTGACCCTGTGACCTCACAACCTTCCTCCCACTACGCATGGCACACACACCACCAGCCGAGGAGCGTGCCGGCTGGCATGTGACACAAATGCAAACACACACACACACACACACACACACTCACACCCACGCAAACACACTACTAAATCACTATACGTTTTCCCTTCTCTGAAAATGAAACTTCAATATGGCCTTTCCTGGCACAGCGTTGGATTGCTGAAGCATTCAGCAGACACGACACAGTCATGAATTTGTATGTCAATACTGTATCCATATACAGCGCTGCTCCAGACCCCCTCATGCCCTCCCTTTCAAACTAATTGTGGCAGTAATTTTTCCCTCTCGCTGAGTTTTACGAGCAGTAATGTGAAGCACCTGTAACCACAGAGGGGCCAGACGAGGGCTGCAGGAGTCTGTCTGTGACCCAGCTCAAGCCTACCAGGACACACACACACACACACACACACACACACACACACACACACACACACACACACACACAGGTACATACAACAAATCATCATTCCTTTGCTCATACCGTTTTGATGTCTCAATATGTTTCTTTAGCAGATCAATGTATGCTTGTTAGATAATCTCATGAAGCTGGTCAGGAAAGTGCTTTCATTTATTTGTAGATCAACATTTCATTAAGCACGTAAAGCTGGAAACATCAGTTTAAAGATTTACCAAATGGTAAGCAATGCTCAGTTTGCTTGCTATACTGTATCAGCGAAAATAAATTCACTTTGGAAAATAATACAAGCTCAGCATCAGCAACCAGCGACTGGAATATGAGAGATAAAGACAGCGTGAGGAAGCGATGAAACGATAGTCTGTTCATCTGAAGTGGTATACGCAGAATTGGCCAACAGAGAAATGGAAGGTGACACAGAGATGACTGTGTCAACTGTATCTTCATGTCACATTCCTGATATCTGAATGCTCACTCCCCTCCGCTGCCTATAGCTGCATCCCTAAAAAACCCCAGTGACTGTACACGACGCATCGTCTCACCCTGGCCGTGATCAAATGAGGTCACATTTAGCGCTCCTCAACTTGCTGCTAAATGGAGGGTAAGATTCCTTTCATCTGACCGTGTGTGTGTGTACAAACGCGTTCTATTGAGGCCACATGTAGCACCCAGGCACTCGGCTTGCTATGAAAACAAGAGGTTATTAAGCCAGAGCACAAGGGCTGTAACCTGCAGTTTGCTAAGGTTTCAGGTCAGCTGCTTTCCATTAGCTGAGGGGTTGACTTGGTGTTGGGTTAGACCTGAAAGCCTGTTAACCCAAAGTATGGACACAAACATCAGTGATGCTATTGATGGCCTTTAGCTCTGAGTCACTCTAGATAAAACCTGCTGATGAGACACACACACACACACACTGCTGTAGCATTACTGTTATTTTGAGTCAATGCAGTAGCGTGATGCATGTGGTTTCTGGACACATCGCTTTTAATTATCAGCAATGAGTCATGAGCAAAGTGAGCACAAACTCACTAAAGCAGGACTGTCAATTTTATTTAATCTTTATTTCAGATTACAGCAAGGGTATAATTGTCCTAAGAATTCACTCACCGCAGTTATGCTGCTCTCACGTAACCACAGTGTATGACGCTGCTGTTCCTGCCGTACTGTTGTTGGTCTTCGTTCTGCTTGCTCAGGATACAAGTCTTTTTTAAATAACCAAAGGACTGTTTAAAAGGGAAGCTTCCACATGCCAGCAAGTCTCCCTGTGTGAGTAAAAAAAAATAAAAATCTAAATATATCAAGCTGTGTACCAGCCTGAAACCACAAATGTCATAGAGAAGAAAAGAAACAGGGAATGGGAAAGTTTTGCTATTCCCTCTCTCGGCTCTCCCAGGAACAACCAGAGAGCCAAGAGAGCAAGAAAGAGGACAGAGGGAAAATGACAAGAAGAGAGTGCATGGAGGCATGCAAAGTATTTGCAAGGAAATCCACCTGAGCACCTGTAGTAAAACCCTCACCATGGGCTGTAATGTGTTTACAAGTGATAATATAACACATTAGAAAAAGCTTAGAAAAAGGTTTCAAACTGCCTTGCACACGTTGATGATCTTTCCACTCGATCACGTATAGACACCACGCTGCCTTGGCTTTCATCTCTCTTCACTACAGGAACCCACTCAAACACACACACACACACACACACACACACACACCCTCTCACACCTGGCCCCTACCCTGTGGTCTGTGATGTGTTTGGCCCTAAGTAGTTGAGCTCCTGGGCTTTGGATAGGTTAATCAAAGGCTTCTTTTGATCCAGGTCCAGTTTGCTGAGTGATGAACAAGTTCAGTCGATGAAGATACGGCTGCGGGGCAACGCAGGCCGTTTGAAATGGTAATGGATGATGCTCTCCCCTCTACCACCTACCACCAGCACTCACAATGGTAATTCCCCTCCTAATTCAAAGGTGTGAAATTTATTCCAAATGAAGAGATTTTAAACGGAAGGATGCCATCTGTAATGGATCACAGGCGGCTGAGCTAAAGTAGGAACTCTTAAGTGTGCTAGAGAAAGGTTTGTGCATCACCGGAGCTCAGTAAAAACACTTAAAGCCTTTGATAAACATTCTTATCTGGAGGTGAGATGTTGAAATATGATCTGCTCAGACACAGCAGAGAGCTGAAGCCCGAGGCGTGTGCGATTGCACTTGTGTGTGTATATGTCTACGTTTGTGTGCATGTGAGCGAGTCCACATGTGTTTGCAGATGTGTGTGTGTGTGTGTGTGTGTGTCGGTGTGCTTGTGCATGCATGCATGTCTGTGAACGGGTATGCATGTGTGTGTGTTTGTGTCTTTTTTTGTACAGAATGCATGTGCGTGTTCACACGTGGGTGCAAATGTGTGCAGATATGTGTGTGTTTGTGTGTGTTGGGGGGGAGGTGAATATGTGTGTGCATGCATATGTGTTAGCTTAAAAGGGGGATGTCCCCACATTGCCTCTCTCTCTCTCTCTCTCTCCCTTCATCTACAGTGCGGAGGGCCTGTTTTATCAGCTCCACCGCTGGAGCTGACAGTAATGTGTGCCCACCCATGTAGGCAAGCTGTGTGTGTGTGTGTGTGTGTGTGTGTGTGTGTTTGTGTGCACGTCTCTGTGTGTACGTGCATCTGCGTGTGCATCCGTTTGTGCGTATGCCAGCCTCCCATCAGGCCCGGGACGATGCTCAAAATAGCACCGGGTGATTTATACAGTCTCCTCAGGCTTTTGGAGAGATCCCCTTCATGACTGAACACAGGGAGGGGTCCGGGCAGGGAGAGCCAGCCTTAATGACTTAGATGGTGCCAATTCAAGCACACACACGTGCACAGGCATGTATGCTATGCAGACATGCAAACGCACACACACACACACACACACGCAAGAACATCAAACACATCGACGTGACCTTCGTAGAGGCGCACACACACACACACAAGGTAACAGGGAAACCAAAGGCACAGATCGAGGCTGCGCACACAGAATGAACAGAAAATGACTTATTTCACCGAAGAACATTTTATCCTTTTGGCACACCAAACCACACGTAGAGTGAAGCCTGCCCTGGGTATCTGGCGGTATGTCACTCACTTTTCATTTTAAAAACCTCAACCTCAAGACATACTATACCTCTGCCATATATTTGACGTTTGTGTTCCTATATCTACCGTGAAGGGATGCGTATAATATATATTTTTTTGTGTTCTTTGTGCTATAAACCCTGAACTCTGAGATCTCCGTTTCCCAGGGCAGCTCATTCTAAAGCTGACTGGCCTGTTAAAATGTTCATCCATCAGCGAATCCTTATCAGGCTTGGAAATTATTCCTATTATCTCTTGTTCCTACGTGGCTTCTAATTTACGCAGATGTTTTAGTGATTTATTACCGCGCACTACTGCGTATGATTCACAAATAGGAGGGTTTAGTATTGAAATGTGTCCATGGGGATAATCTCTCTCCCCCAAGCCCACCAGCTCCCCTTATGTGGTGTTTTACTGGAGCCACGTCGGTTCCAGCAGGGCCTTGAGGAGGGAAGTCTACCCAGCCAGATATGAGAGCACCATGACCAGGACACATGGGTGACGAGAGGGCGGGCTCGGGGCTGCAGGGATGGAGGGCGGTAAAAGGGGGTGTTTGGAGTGGAAAGAGATCCTAGATCCATTTTATAGCTTTTTCTTATGCCCCTCTGCAGGGAGAAACCAAAAGGGGTGGGGGGTGTTTTTTTCAAACTCACATAAAGTTTGAGATATTTGATGATTTATAGAGAGAGGAAGAGAGGAAGAGAAAGAGAGAGAGAGAGAGAGGGAGAGAAGGGGCGAGAAGGAGGGGGTGGTGGCAGGGGGGTTTAAACATGATGCAAACCATTTGGAGAGGGGAGTGGAGGCTGCCAGCACAGCCTGCTCTGTTTAAACTGGAGAGGAAGTGACCGTATATACAGCATGCCAGCAAACTCGCTCTCCCCTCGCTGTCTTTCTCTATCTCTTTCTCTCTCACACACATACACACACACACACACACACACAAAGTCTTACTTTTTCGGATGCGCAAGAGACACACACACACACACTCAAATGCACACACAGAGGTCAGTCGATGGCCATTGGTTAGAGAGTGTGTTTGTTATTCTAATATTATGTTTCTTTACATCACCGTCACCAGGCCCATCACCATTATTATCATTATTACTATTATTACAATCTGGACGGCTGGGGGGTACACGGGAGAGCGAGAATAAAGGAGCGCCAAGGGGAGAAAAGAGCCAAGAAAGAGAGGCTAAAAAATGAAAGACAGAGTGAATGGGAGGATAAGAGGTCAGCGTTTTCCCTCAACACCCGTCCATGACTTAATCTTATTCCGCTCTATTGAGACCTTCCCAGGGACCGGGATTTGTTGCAAAGTTGAATTGAGAGAGAGAGGAAGATGGAGAGGGACAGGCAGTGAGAGGGAGATGAAAGGGAGAAAAAGCAGAAGAAGAAGAAGAAGAAGAAGATGAAGAGAAAATGAAGGGGAACAAAGTGAAAAAGAACAAAATGAAGAAGAAAAAACACAGAACAACAGCAGGCTTTATGGGTACCTGTTGGCAGGTTTGACCCCGTGCTTACCTGGGGATTAAAGGTTAACCAACCTGACTTTAAGGAGTACTGCCTCCTCATGGTGTGCACATGCCATTGCACCATTTCAACCATTTCTCTTTATTGGACACCAATCAGTGGGGACTGAAACAGAGTCAAAGACAAAATAGAAATATCACTTTATTGTTATTCTTTTCGCGTCTGCGTCGCAGAGCAGACACGGAGGTCAACTATTTCTGTAGCGTGTGTGCTTCAGTTGTGGTGAACCAGTCTAGCCCTCGCTAAACCAATACAATGTGGTCTAATGATGTCATGCTGAAGAAACACTATACAACTAATTGGTTTAAGATCACCTCCTAATCTGCTCCCAGTGGACTTCATCAGATTGAGAGGCTAACGTGAGTGAAAAGGTTACTTGCAGTTCACAGGTTTCACAAGCTGCCCCGCTCCCACAAAAAAAAAAAAAGAGTAGACATTGATTTACCAATCGCATGCTTTCACTTGCATCATTTTGCATTCCCAAATGAATTAAGCCAAGTGCTTACGTGTATGTGAGCTGCAACGTATGCTAACCGAATGAAAGCAAAGTGAAGGAGAAGTACTCTAATCATGAAGAGTATGTTAACCATTACCCCCTGCACTTGATACCCCCCTTACCAAAGTCAAGCGACACTGGATTTGGCTTTTCTGAATTAGAGGACACTCTGTGATTTTTCTGCTTTCGAGAAAATTGTGAAAAATGCCTTGAATGTGAATCTCTGTGGTCTATAAACTGTCTTCGGTAAATGTACACTGTTCTACTAGTGGTCTTTTACAAGAGGATGAACCGAGCTGCAAGCTGCAAATGCATCTGAGCAGGCGAACACACACATGCCTGCACGTGTGTGTGCGCCTACGTGTGTGAGCGTGTCTGTGTGTGCACTGTGCCGTTGTGTTGCTGGTGGCTCGGCTTCAGGATTGTGTCGAGGGCGTCTGTAATAAATGTGCCCAGGCGAGAGGGCCCAAAAAGATATATCACAAACAGGAGGGGAGGGAGAGTGCAGTGGGGAGGGAAAAGAGGATCGAGCAAAAAGGTGGGGGGAGGGGGGAGAAAGGAGATGGGGAGAAGGGGAGGATAGATTGGTAAGGAAAAAGAGAAAGGGGGGCGGGGGCTGCTTTCTCCTGGGTCCTGCTATGTTTCCCATTATGTAAGCCCTGGTCACCGGCAGCATGCCAGCAGGCAAAATAAAAGAGTCTCTCTGGCTTGGCACGGCTCGTATTTTCCTATCCTCGGCGCGGGGTCAGGGAGGGGTCAGGCAGCTGGATGGGGCGCTGGGGGGATTGTGGGGTCTGGGCTGGCCTCCAAAACCCAAAAGGCCCAGGGTTCAAGTACCAGCTGAAAGCAATCAGGGGGAAATCTGGGAGTGCCACAGCTGCTCGCAGCAGCGTTGTTCTGTGGCTCAACTCTCTCTCGCTCTCTCTCTCTCTCTCGCTCTCCCTTGTCCCCCTCTTCTTCTCTCCGTTGCCTGTTACCCCCTTCCCTTGCTTTCTTGACAGACCCACACTGAAAAAAAACCCCTGCATACTTTAAACATGAAGTACATGTGTGGCGTGTGTTTGTGTGTGAGCTTGTTGTGTTTGCGTGTGCGTACATGTGTACCGGCGTGTGTTTGTGTGTAAGTCGGGGGTCAGAGAAAAGACACGGGGGGGAGAAAACAATAGTAGCGGTCCAGTCTGCTCACACCACAACAAATGTTACACTACGGCATTGTATGTGTGTTTGACCGCAGAGTCCGACTCGGGACGTCTTGGTGAAGGGGAAAGCCTGATGCTGCTGTATTTTGCATTAGTGTGTGTGCGTGTGTGTATGATGTATGTGTGTGTGCACTTGCATGTGTGTGTGTGTGTGTGTGTGTGCCCGCATTTTAAACTTCCATCAGTTACATTAGCACAAAAATGTCATGGTTCCCAAACTGCTTAGCTTTCAGTGGTTTTGTGTTAGTCAGGCCATTTCACTTCAAATCTATCCATCACCCACAATATAGGACTTATCAGGGACTGAAACAGAGTAAAAGACGAAATAGAAATATGACTTTATTGCTGTTCTTACTTGGACCCAGGAGACGTTTGGGGAATTACCAAAATGAAGGATACAAGGTAAATTGAAAGCAGGTGGGATGCATTTTCTCTGGTCTGGTTTTGTTCTAATTCCCCCCTGAGAGGGCAAAGTAAATGCCAATACATGCAATGCCATTCTGAGTGATTACTTTCATCCCATGGAGACTTTCTATCCTGATGGGGGTTTTATCTTCCAAGATGACAAACGTCCATATCCACAGGGCACAGAGCGGTCTGCGGATAGTTCTGATGAGCCTGACAGCATGTAAACCTCATGCCAGAGCCACCCCCTGCTACCAGATGTTAACCCAGCTGAACCCTCATGGCGGATTCTGGACCTGCACCTGAGAAAGCATTTTTCCAGTACCATCAATAAAAACGAAATAATTAGATTTCTAGTGGAAGAATAACGGTGCCTGCCTCCAACAGACTTCTAGACACTTGTAAATCTCACCCCGAGGTGCACCGGAGCTGTCTTGGCAGGGCCGCGGAGGCGAAACACCCAATTAAGACACCTTATGTTGTTATTTTCTTTATTCTAGCAGTTACCTGTAAGAGCTCACTTATTAACACCACTTTATGAGAAACGCTCGCTGCCAAGCCGCTCATCACCCCAGAGATTAGTAGCTGCAGGACCATTAAACCTGCTGTAAGCCTCGTCTCATAATGGGCCAGAGACAGTGCAGAACATCGAGCAGGGCCATTAAGCTTTGCATAATGTTTATGATGGGCCATGGATCTCCGTTATGTCTGGCTTAATGTGCGGAGCAGATTGTCTCCTGGCCTTTTCTGTATACACTGGGCTGGCATCGCTACTCCTGCCAGAACCCTCCTAGCAGGGAAGCTGGGCCTACGACCCTTGTTATCATCTGTATTCCCCCCATGCCGGGGCTCTGGACTCGCTCAACTCGTGCCCCCCATCCAGACACCTGGGAGGAGGAGGGAGGGAGGGAGGGAGGGAGCGAGGAATGGAGGGAGCGAGTGGGAGGGGAGGAGGGAGGCAGACAGATAGAGCAGCAGTGTGATTGAGTGTGGCAAAAACAGAGGAAGTGATAGAGACAGAGAGCCAGCCAGCTGAGCTAGACCCCAGACACAAAGGGCTGGGATGACACACACACACACACACACACACACACACACACACACACACACACACTCAAACACACGCACACATGCTCCGTGATGTTCCAAAAAGGGGGGGATTGACAGATAAGGCCTGTGCCCGGGGCATGTGCTGGAGGCTGGAGGGGAGACACCCACACTCGCTTGCTGATTCGCTCCCTCACTCGGAGTGACGGAAGGAGCGGGGCTGGCTGTCGTCAGCCTGGCCCAGAGCAGGAAGTGTGCTGGGGATAAGGCGGCCATGTGGCAGGATGTTATGGATTTCTAATTAGAGCAATTCATCTGTCAGCGAGGGCGCGCTTTCACTGGAGCTTTCCCTGGCCCCGCTCCGAGTGGACCTCCATATTTTACACCCCAACTCAGAGTCAGTACACACATACACACTTCAGTGCAGACATGCATACATGCATTCATGTGTTCACACACACACACACACACACATGCACACAGAGGCCCAGATCTCCTTGGAGACTTCAGAGTCGTTGCTATAGCCCAACACACTTCACCTCAAACTGACCACAGCAGAAATCAACTCATTCAATTATTGTATTTCTTTACAAGGCCACTCAGATGAACCAAATAGCCCCAAAATAGGCTTGGAGAATCCCCCTGAGAGAAACCCAGTCCTTACCAGGCTGTGACTCAGATAAGGACTTGCCAGTGGAAAAGGTGGAGGGGGCGGGAATGAAGCCAATTGTCCACATTCATGACACATAAAAACCTTATGATAAAGCACAACACTTGCCTCAAGGCGGTGTTGCAGACATTGGGCCATTCCCTTGACAAAGTGATACTGCTACGCTGGATACTCCAACGGTCTTCCCAGTGATCAGGAAGGAGAGAAAGAGACACAGGTAGAGAGAGAGCGAGAGAGAGAGACAGAGAGAGAGAGAGAGAGAGAGAGAGAGAGAGAGAGAGAGAGAGAGAGAGAGAGAGAGAGAGCGCTCCCTGGGGAACAGGCCCTGCTATTGTGTTACACCAGATATCCTGCTGCTGCTCTTTTGGTCAGGAGCTGATAATCATACAAATAAACAAACAAAAGGGAGGTGTGTTATGTGTCTGACGTGTGTAATGTGTGTGTGGGTGTGAGAGCGAGATTATTGTTGTCATCAGTGAATCATGAAACCATAATTACTGTATACAGATTACACAGGTGAAAGCACAACCGTGTATCTACACAGCTCACAGAGTGTTTCTGGGTGAACGTGAAGAAATTATTCTTTGCAAATGTATTCTGCTGTGATGGACTGGTGACCCGTCCAGGATGTTTCCTCGCCTTCTGCCCAATGCATGCTGGGATAGGCTCCAGCCCCCCCGTGACCCTGAATAGAAATAAGCAGGTAGAGAAAATGAATGAATATATTCATGACATATTGTGTAGAGCTTCTGTACAAACCTGCATGGGGATGTATCATACAAAAACTGTACTTTAAGTAGTGTGTGTGTGTGTGTGTGCACGTGTATGTGTGTGTGTGTGTGTGTGTGTGTGTGTGCACGTAAGAGTTGTGCTCCTTTCACCGTTTTATCCCTGCTCTCTCTACATTCCACAGCAAGAGGATAGAGGAGAGGCTGAGAGAGCAGAAGAGAAACAGAGCAGAAATCGTGAGTGAGAAAAAAAGAGGAATGGAAGAAAGAGCAAGAGAGGGGAGAGAGGAGGGGAGGAGAGGGGAGAGAGGAGGGGAGGAGAGACGAGGGCAGGGCGGTGGAGAAAATAAGGAAGACAGAACGGGCAAGAAATGAGGAAGAGAAGGAAGAGAAGGAGAGAAAAGGGAAGAGACGGAGATAAGAGGACAGGCAAAGAAGGAGTGATCGAGGAGAGAGAGAGAGAGAGAGAGAGAGAGAGAGAGAGAGAGAGGGAGTAGTGGGTGGGGGTGGGGGCGTGCAAGGCCGGGAACACAGAGCAGCGGCCGGGGGGATGTTTAGATAGGTGCAGGCTGCCACTAGGAAGTCCACGCTCCAGTATAAACAGGCCGCCACACAGCCCAGCGCTCCCAACTGTGGGAGAAATCTGCCCCGAGACATGCGGAGCGGCCGGCCAGCGGAGCAAGGGAGGGAGGGAGTTTAGGGAGTGGAGGGTGGGAGGCAGGGGATGATGGGTACACGGCCACTTTCAGATCCCTGTAGAATATATACACAGCTGAGTCTGGCCTCTGGACCCATTTCCTCTCCCCTTCCCTCGCCGAGGTCCACACAGGACTCCTGAGGCCACTTTGACTGCTGTAATCTCTACCTCATATACCCCACATTACACACACACACACACACACGCACATGCACATGCACGGACGCAAGCACACACTCACACACTCACACAGATGCGCATGTTTGTATTGCTATACTTGTGAGGACCTTCATTGACTACATTCCCTGACCACTAAACCCACCATAACCCAAATCTAATCCTAATCCTAAACTGAACCCTTAAATCCTAACCCTTTGCCTTAACCCGTAAACCTTACCTTAACCCCAAATCAAAGTCCTAACCCTAAAATAGCCCATTAAAGAAGTGAGGACCGGCAAAAAGTCCTTACTGTGGAGGAGAGTCCTCAACTTTCCATTTGGTCCTCATAAGTACAGGAACACCCTCACACACACACACACACACACACACACACACACACACACACACACATACGGGAGTGACCGCTTGCACATTTAAACACACAAGCACACACACACACACACACGTCTTGTGGTTTTTGTGCTATGCGGAGGGTTTTCAGGGGAAATTCCTTTGAACATGAAACCCAGTGAAAATACGTACGGTAAGTGAAGAGAAACATTCGACATTCCATGAGAACGAAGAAAACGGCAAACCCCCTCCATCACACTGGACGCGCTGCCTTCCAACTGACATCATGTCCTGTTGGGTATCGTGTTGCCCCACATCACCGTCAGACATATACTCACGCGTACACACACACACACACACACACACACACACAGAACCATTCGAGTTGAGTCCAACCCCGCCTAGCCCAGACACCTCTGAGCTTAGCGGGGAGAAAGGCCAGCCTCGCCGTGTTTAGTCTGTTCCTCTGTTCCTTTCAACGGGTGACAAGTCCCATGAGGGGCTGAAGAGTAAGTGAGGGGACTTACAGTGTCATGACAGATTCAAACCCAGAGACATACATTCAGAGGAACCTTTACTCCGTCACTGTGATATAAGCTACCGCTAAAGTATGAAGTATTGTAAGCACGTTGTACATTACCTGCTGTACGTACAGTAGGAAGGTACGGCAGAATCTAATGAACATAACCAGCAGAAAATAGAGGAATGCAAAACTATATTCTATTAAATATGTTCAATTCATCCGTGTGAAAACTGCAGACAAGCATTTTAACAAAAAAAAACATTCACACAGTTATTTTATATCTCCTTACATGTCGTGAAGAAGCTTCCAATTGCATGTTGCCAAAAAGTCACAATCAATAGAAAATCTCTACATGCTCTATTCATCATATTGTGTCAACCTGTCAACTTGAGATTCAGACCAACTAGCATTTCGCCAATGATGTGCATGTGTGTGTGTGTATATTGTGTATGAATGCATATCTCCTTGTGGTTAGAGTAACTCGATTTGGGAAAACCGAGTCCAAGTCCTCCGCTGGCAAGCATCCACCGTGCTGAAGTGTCCTTGAGCAAAGACACTGAACCCCCTACCAGCTCCAGGGTTGCTGTTCTGCAGCTGGCCTTGCACTCTCATCTCCCCCACGTGGAGGCGATGAAGCAGGCGGTCGCCCCTCGCGGGGATCGATCGGGCCTCAGATAAGCCGGGGCTTGGCATTTCACCGTCTAGCGTAGCATTTCAGAAGCATTTCATTCTCCCCAAACGACCACTGTCCTCAGGAGGTTTGGATAAGTGATGTCATCATTGCCCAATTATATGGCACATTATTTGATAGAATCAGGCTGCAGTTTTTTTTTACCGTTCTCTAAGTGTGTGTCACGGCTCAGTGCTGTTCTGTAATTTGTTAGTTAGGAGGAAGAGCAGGGGGGGGGAGGGTGGGGGGCAGTTGAGAGGGAGAGCACAAGTGGCCTAACAAGGGTGGACCAACACCCAGCCTAACACACACACACACACACACACACACACACACACACACAAACTGGCTGCCAGTAAACACTGACAAGTCCAGCAGCTCTTCCAGGAACAGCACCATGAAACAGCTGTGAGTCCCAGCAGACCCTGGCTCTCCCACTCACTGGGCCTCTCACAGGCAAACACACACCCATGCCCTCACAAACCGATACACATACCACACACACACACTCACACACAAAACCTCACATGCACTCGTTATCTCACTGATTGGGTTTTGATTACAATGATGTCCTCGCCCATATTAAAAATGATTAAAAAAAAACGCTGTTTGGGGGAATGAATTTGTTTGGGTCTGGACGCTGTCAGATACGACAGAACATGTAATCAGACAGAAACACTTAATACTCTGACTGATTTATTGAAAGCCAGCAGGGGCTTATTGGACCTGATAAAGAATTACATCCAAGATAAGGAAACACTCAACTATGTTTGTGCTTGAGCCCTGACACTGACGACATGTTGGTGACATGGATGGGGATATGTACTCACACGTGCACACACACACGAGCACTGCAAACGTAAATATGCACCCACAAATTCATGTTCATGTTCAAGACAGCGTGCACACATGAAGTTGGTATGATCATGTTACATCCTCTGAAGGTTGTAAATCGCAAAAAATGACCGTAGATGAATTTGGGCACCTCAGGGGGAATTGTCGGGTGTCACAAGCCCAATCTGAGTTTCGTGGCACAGATCAGGCACACATACTTGCATGCTCATCACTTCTGCATACGGATGCTTGACATGTAGGGCTGGGGGAATGTTTGCAGAGCTCCAAGACAAGTGATCCAAATGGAACATAGTGCACACATCTTGGTGATCTGTGTTTTATTGCTACCAACTTACCAAATACTAGTAAATATTGAGCGTATCAATGTGAGACCTCAGTTGGGAAATCATTTGACTGTGTACATCTGCTGCTGCATAACTGCAATTTCCCCTCAGAGACAACAGAGAGACATCTAATCTAATCTGATTAGTTCAATCTGGAGCAATTTGTGTATCCTAAAGAAAACATTGTATAGTTCTGCTTTTAAAATGTTTGTTTTTTTTAGCTTCCTTAAATTCCAGTGTTCCTGTTGCATTCTCAGAAATGACATCAAGTTGGGGAAGGTACAGCACCCCGTTTTAAAAAAAACAAACAAAAAACTACAGCACTGACTTGTACACAGGCTACAGGGATTATAACTATAATAATAAAAAATATATACATTTTTTACTGTGTACAATAATGAAGTATTACCATGTACTGTTCAATTAGAATTAAGGGAAAAGTAAAAATATGACCTGTTCAAAAGCAGTGATCACTCCCTCACCAAATGCTTGACACTGTAACATGCTGACACTATTGAACACAAACACTAATCTGTGATTACAATGCACACAGAGATTTGAAGAGGATGTAGAATGCACTCGTGCACTTTCAGTGACACAGTTTCCCAGGCTTTGCTCCGGCGTGCGTCTTGCGTCACTACTGCTGGCCTCATGTGGTTTTTCTGTGGTTGCAACTGCTCCGGTTCACAGAGCGAGCACTAAGCGTCTATAACAGCTTTCATGATCACAGATCCATCCTGACACTCTTACTGTAACACATCAGAAAAATAACCCTGGTCGAGATTACCGATCAGAAAAAAACAGGCCCCCGGCATTCCGATCTGGGAAATCTCCTCCAGATTTCCCTGGATGAAGCCCCAGGCCAGTCGGAAGCCTTGGGTTCGGACTTGGGCCCAGCCTGAATGACCTTAGCAGATGCTCCGTTAGGAATGCTGGAGTCACTGTGGTACTGTCTTCTGCTCTGCTCCTCCTCCGTACTGATGCGAGCCACAGCCATGTCATTACATTCCCCCTCTGCCCTCTGGGATCGAGACCCAGGGAGCACAGTGAGTGATGAAACCTGCTCCTCTGGCCTCCTGGCCGTACGCAGCGTGTGGATCCAGACCTACGGGGCAGGACAGTGAGTGGGCAGTGATGAAACGTTGAATTCCTTTGACGCCACGGTTCAGGACGGCAGGGAAATGGCGATGAAAAGGCTGCAGGATCTTAAGTTTCCCCCCGTTGCATTTAGATAGCCAGATAAAGATGCGGAAAAAGACATTTCAATTTGGGACTGGAGCAGCGAGGCGCTACCTGGCAATGTGTACAGTGGAGTTTTTGTTGTTTGTACTTTCTTTGGACTCTCAACTATTTTATGTGTTCAGGTCTATTAAATGTCTCAACTTATTCCCTGCAGCACAAATGAGAGAATCAAATGTATGAATTCATGAGTCAGATAAAAGGCAGGCTAAATAATAATGCTACTTTATACACGTACAGTCAAACACCACCTGCTCTGACTGCAAACACCCATCCAGGACAAACTGTAAACTGTTCAGCTGACGTGCACTCTGCCATACCCACGTGTGCACAGACACACACTTGAGATGAACCCAGAGTAAACACAATAAAGGTGCACCTCTGTCTTCTGTAAACAGCTCCTCTAACCTGGGCGCCCATTCAGACAGAGCAGTCAGCCGGGATGAGCTATAACTCCCCCGAGCGAACCCATCCACCAACCCATGTCTCTGTCCCCAGCAGTAAAGAGAACAGTGAGACTACCCAGCGATCGCAGGTTTATAATCAGTCAAACACAGGCGTGTCAGCCCTGCGCCCTACGACACTGCGCTATGCACACTACACAGGGCCGTCAGCCCAGCACAAGCCCGCTTAGCACGGACGCTCTCCCTTGCCTTTTTGCTAAATCGAGTCGATTCATTCTCATGACCCACGGCAAATCAACGTGACCCATTTACTGGGCTGTCTCAGCCTTGCCTGTCAGCGCAGCCTCTCTGGTCTATCAGCAAAGATATGTCCTGCAAGAGATGACAGTGGGGAATTTAAACATTTCAAACCATGGAAAGCATAATGTTCATTTTCCTCGTAACTTGGGCCATATGGGATTTGGCAAATTTATTACAGGGACAGTGGAAGGGAAGGGGGCTAGCGCAGCTGTGGCACGGTGCTGATCTCAGTTGGTTGATTAAATGATCGTAACACACAATGCTCGGGATTACATCTTTGCCCTCTCATGCTTGTGATGTTAAAACTTGGAAACAGGATTTGTTGAAAACAGAAACTGAGCCAAATCAACAACCATCTGCTTACAATGTAGATCTACTGGCACAGATCGGTCTGATCAGCTTACATTCTCTGATGGTTGGAAATAGCAAAAATGACCCTAGATGAATTTGGGCACCACCTTGGGCATCAAGCCCAATCTGAGGGCAGTTTCCTGGCACAGATCAGGCAGCTCTCAAGGAGGAAACCCTCACCTTTAATAACTAAGTCAAATTACAACTCATCTTCAGTGGTCAAACGTTACAGAGCGCTTTCAGCAGCTTCCCTGGTTGCTCCCTCGATCTCATCTCTCTTGGACTGTGGAAGCCTCTCTTAAATCCTTCAGGTGAGGCAATCAGCTGCCACCTGGCTGATTAGTGACACCCCTCAGCTGGGGCAAGATGGCCGACTGGCTGTTGTTAGCTGGGGGGTGTAGTCTCTTCCACAGTTTCTCTGCCTGCCACAGAATGTCTAGGACAGAGTTCAAATGCTGTAGCATCCATCACTCCTGACAAGAAGACGCGGTGGAGACGGGGTAAGAGAAAGACAGAAAGGTAAAAACAGACAATTGGCGTACAGAAGTCGGGGATAAGGAAAAGGAAAGAGCAAACAGAGCAGAGGCACTCCTCTGACAGGAGGAGTCGGTAATTTATGAAAAGGAAAATCCCGTTTTATCTCCCAGGTTGATTCTCGTACGCACTGGAAGATGCACACTCATCACTGTTTCTCATGTCATAGCCAGAGGCGGCTACAGTGTTGGCAGTTTGTGTGTGTGTGTGTGTGTGTGTGTGTGTGTGTGTGTGTGTGTCAAAAAGGTTATCTGCATGGATGAAGAGGATTGTGTAAAAGGAAAATACTGTGGAAAAAAAGTAGCATGTAGCCCGGCCCTGATGTACTGATAAAAGTATACACGTGTACAACTCTACATCTTGGAATGGAGTTAGGAGCTTCTCAAGAGGGAGCAGCGTGCACCGTGTACACACATGCATGTTGCAATGTCTGTGAGGGTTGTCTGTGTGTCTGAGGTGCGTGTGAGTGTGTGTGTGTGTGTGTGTGTGTGTGTGTGATTAAGGAGGGGGAGGTTATGCAGGTGGCTTGCTCCGGTGTTCTGCCAAGAAAACAGAATACCCTGGGGTGGGGTGGAATAAATGAGAGTGGGAGAGGTGAGGGAGTGGAGTGGGGTGGTGGGGGGGGAGGAGGAGTGCAGATGGGGGAGGAGGAGAGGGGAGTGGAGGGGACTTGATTTACATGGTAGTTATCCTAATCGATTCAAAATTGTTTTCTCTTTAGTCTCAGCACCCTGTGTCTCTGACCGGGGCTCGGGTGGGGCTTCCAGCGAAGGGCCAGGCCAAATGACTTCATTGGCCATATGGTATCTAACCTCTCTGTCACACTCACTTACAACAATACAGCACGTACCCATTTCCCAAACACTCCTCTGCAATGCAACTCTTAATGTTTCTGATAAAGCTGTGCCCACACGCCCACACACACACACACACACACACACACACACACACACACACACACATCAGTCAGTCTAGGTCGAGCCCAAGCAGCCACTAACCACAGTCAGCCTCCCCTTGACTACAACAGTTTCTGTACCTCCTCACACTGTGACACATGCAGGAATTCTCATCAGTCAGATTAAGCAGCGGTTTTGCAATCTGTTGTGTCTGAAGCCGCGACGCTACAGCGCCGCTTGATCGCAGAAGCAAAACTCGCTGCTAGTCTGCAATACTTTGTTTGCTGATGCAGAGTGCAGGCTGGGAGTTTGACGAGACAAGATTCAACCCTAACCCACAAAGCACCTCTTCACTGGAATTCACTGTTTATTCTGTTGGGGACTCTACCATCCAGTTAGCTATTGGCATCTCGTCAACAGCCAAACCGTATCCTCATGATACACGATTGTTTGTACCAAAAAACGAATTGAACCACATAATTGTACAGCACAAGAATGTACCTGAACAACTTTGACCATACACAGGGCTGCAGATCTACCCCAAACCATCCGGCGACGGCCTCGACTCTAGCCGCAACTGCAAGCCAAACGATCCCAAAGTGATTGAGTGTGCAGTTAACACATCGCATACCTCTGTAATTACTGTGTGTTTTAAGGGGAATCTAGCCTCTATGGAAGTCAATGGAATTAGGGGTTAGGCTCTGTGCATTGACAAGCCTATGGACTGAGATGGGGGTGGGGGTGAGGAAAAGGGGAGAGAAAAAGGGGAGAGGCTCCGCTATATATCTATAGAGCGATAGTGAGCCCAAAATATGGGATGCATTACGGAAGTGACAGAGTCCAGGACAGAGACACAAACAAACACATAAATCCGCCATAGACAGACACACAGACGATCGCTGAGACAGCTGCCACAGCTATCTCTCTACATCTGCTCCGTCTCTCTCTCTCTTTCTTTCTCTCTCTCATCTCTATCACAACATCTCGCAACCTCAACCTTTGCTTCCCTGGCATAACCCCCCCGAGTCATCTATCAAGCAGTTCTTTGGTTCCCCCTCTTCCCTTCAGTGCCCAGGATGCTTGGACTGTGGACCGGGTCCCACTTCCTCTCCCTCTCTCTCTCTCTCTCTCTCTCTCTCTCTCGCACTCCCAGTCCATCTCCCCTCTTCTTGTTTTTCAGCCTGAGGCCCAGAGAGAGGCAGAGAAAGTATTTGCCCTGTCTCTCCCTCTCTCTGGCTGTGTCTTGGCTGCTCTATAAAGGTTAGTGAGAGCATGGTGTGGGTGTTGGTGTCTCAGGGTGAGTTATGGGTACTACAGCCAGGGGACCCCAGAAAGAACAGAATGAGTGTACTGTTGGGAGAGGGATGAAAGAGAAAAAGAGAGAGAGGGAGGGATGGAGGGAGCGAGCGAGGGAGGGAGGGCAATTTAAGGGTTCAGAATGCCAAGTGCTGATGTGTTTGTTTTCCATCACTGCTGTTCCGGGCAATGACAGAGAGAAAAAACAAACGGCACAACTGATATATTACATACAGACTTTCAACTCCGTTCTCAAAGCAATAATTCTGCGACGAATCTGTTTCACTTATCGCCAAACTACGGTTATCTCCTCGTATCTGTCATTCTGCTATCTCTCCACGGTTGAATTTTTACAAAGAGTTCACAGTTATTAAACCGACATCCAAAAAAAAAAAGAAAAAAAAAGTTCATTAGTTTTTCTCGGAGGAAGAAATGACGAAGCCGACGCGATTGTGTTGTTTATGGGTGGGTGTGACTTCACCGACCCACCATCAAATAAACTCACCGTGCAGCTGTTGTTGGTGGCTGGTTACATGAGCCGTCACCGTAAACTGACCAAAATCGCACACACAGTCGAGGCATGGCTTCTGTTCAAAACCGTGACTTTTACTGTATCGTTTCAAAAGGTGTCTGTCGACTCTCACACTGTGCAGTAGTCCTTTATGCTACGTGTGAATACCTGTCTTTATAAGGTAGTGCGTTGCTCTTGTTTTGCGTGCAGAGACAGCTCCAGGAACGCTGTATTGTCTGGGCCCCTCACCGTAAGGTAATGTATGGGACGGATCGGAGGGGCGGAGGAGGAGGTGGAGGAAACAGTACAGTAGAAAGGCAGGGAGCGACAGCGGCTTGGCTCCATTAGTCCCCGACAAGCATATGGATCCAGACATGAGCTCTGCAGCTGATGGAGGAAAGCATGGAAGGAGAGATGAGAGGGACAGAGAAGGGGGGGAGGAGGAGGAGTGGAGCAAAAGAGAGAGAGTGTGAAGAGGAAGAGGAAAGCAAGGAGAATAAAGAGCAGAATAAGAGGCCAATGGCTGAAGGAGACAGAGGAAGGGGAAGACCCCCAGCGGCCCACACAGACCCAACCTATGTCTGACCCGCAGCATTTCTTATGAATGGAAGGAAATTGTCTCCCGAAAAAGCCCGTTTAAAAAGCATGAGTAATAACAATAATAGAATCAAGCCAGCTCCTGAGAACGGGACAACAGAGAGTGGGACATGGTACCGGGGGGCAAAGAGAGGGGAGAGGACGAGGGACAAGGTGGAGGGACAACAAGAGCGGTTTATTTTATTAGCCTTTAATAAATATCTGACAGATTTCCTGAGGAAATATCGCAGATCACATGTAAAATAGTTTAAGACTGATGTCAACTGCAGCAACATATGAAATCTATTAGAGAGGAGCCACAGCAGACACAGGGTGAGAGCGAGAGTGAGAGAGCAACAGAGAGAGAAACAGAGAAAAGAGAGAGAGAGAGAGAGAGAGAGAGAGAGAGAGAGGGAGCACTGCTGAAAGTCATGCAGAAGAAAAAATCTCACAGCCTTTCCAAATTCTTCGAGAGGTAAAAAAGTCAGCCAAGACACAAAATCAGAAAAAGGAGAAGGAAAAAAAAGAACAGAAACAGACACACACACACACACACACACACACACGAACACACACACACACACACACACACACATAAGCGCTGAGCTCCACATCCTGCTGGGGTCAGGGCCAACAGTGAAATGAGTGCCCAGACATTGCTGCCAGCCCCAGGGAGGGATGGAGAATGGAGACGTATACACACACACACACACACACACACACACACACACACACACACACACACACACACAGAAAGAGATGGGTTGGCAGGACTGTAATGCCAAGAGTGCTACCATCTGTAAAATAACGTGACTGCAGGGCACTGTGATCAACCCCTACCTCTTAACTCTCGCCTCACCTCCTCACACACCATCGATTAACTGACGGGACAATTACCAGCCCACACTCATCATCCTCGTTTTGGGTGTTGGTAAGTCTGTATGATGAAGTCAAATCATTTTTCCAAGTGATTTCAAGTTCAGAGTCCATGACAAGTGCTGATGGAAAAAATGCTGATGACAAGGTGATCAAAAAGACAAGTTTAGTTTTTAGTATTTGACCTCATCGGGCTGACGGGAGAAAACTCATCAGTTAACAGCATACTGTAAGTCACACGGGGCAATCACAAAATCTCATGATGGTTGACACACACCCACCCACACACACACACACCCACACACACACTGGTGGTTCCGTATTTTGGAAAGAGGAACTTGTACTGGCTCTCTGGTGCCAGTATGTCTGTGGCAGTGTGGCAGCTATGGTGTTCCGCCACCCTCACCCTCGCTCTCCACCAAGACCCAAACCACAAGCCAGTACCCACAAGCCAAAGAGGCCTGGATGAATATACCCACACACACACACACACACACACACACACCTCACAAACACACACAGGCACATGTTTAGTGAGAGACACACACACACACACAACCACACATACCAAAGAAAGAGGTAGAGCTCTGGAAAATGAGAATGAGTGAGGTTTCTGTCTCTCTCTCTGTCTTCTCTTCCCCCCTTTTTAATCATCCAGGCCTGAAAGGGCACAGAGAGTTCAGCAGGGACATGGAGGCTCGTAGGCGGGGAGGTGCCGCTACAGAGATGAGCAACAGCCTTACTACATACTATTCTGCATAGCCTGGGAAACAGAGGGGAGATGACTGGTCTGAAATACCTTCTGTCACAGTGCAAGAGGGTGTGTGTGTGTGTGGGGGTGTACGTGTGCGTGTTTGCATGTCTTCTCGTCTGATTGCATGTATACACAAAGCAGCATCATTTCATTTTGACTGTACGCTAACCAACTTAAACCAAGGTGTTTGTTTAAGTCGTGCAGCTAGAGCGCCACATCTCAGCATGCACCAGTGTGTGTGTGTGTGTGTGTGTGTGTGTGTGTGTGTGCGTATTAAGTGTTGAAAGTTAGGGTTCCTGTATGTGTTCCCCCAGTGGTGTAATGGCCCAGCGGAGTAGAAAGTGATGAGAAGCTGGTGTTTGAGCCCAAAGCAGGCCCTTATATGGAGTGCTGGAGCTGTTTTCTCTCCTCTCCGCTGTCTTGCCTCTCTCTCCAGAAGTGCTACAAGGTCGGAAGAGAAGAGGACATCCTTCCAAGTCAACATATTTACATATTTGTAGTGATGTGGGGATATTCGGCTGAGTGTTGGCAGGCAAGGCGATGGTCAGCCAGGAAAGCTGAGAGTGGACATCTGGGTCTGGGCCTTGGCTGCAGTTTACTCCCTCGCCCTTATCATCCCATCTCTTACAGACCAAACATTCTACATCTGACAGCTCTGTCAAATAGACGCTGCTCATTAGACAGCTTGTGATTTTGATCTATTGTTAAAACTCAGCGTGAACCTAAAAAATGTACGACCGGACATAATGTATGATTAACACCCGTAACACAGTGTGACTCTACGGAGGGCATATTTCACGTGTAATCATAAGTGGGGCTCGGAAATGGCTGTGATGCGGTTTGAGTTTTACAACAACACGGGATCTCGTGTCACGGCAACACACTAGGTCATGTCACGTCCTATCTAATACATCTTTTGGCACGGGCCCAGGGAGGTGCCCTGGGGAACCCCTCTTGTTCAGTCCCAGCCCCCACCGCCCCCCCCCCCCTCCTCCTCTCCCATCCTCTCCCCTCCTCCCCCTCTCTCACCCCCATAGCTCTTGCTAGGAACACATCACCATGTTTCTTTTGGCAGAACTCTGCAGGCTGTCCCTGCGTGCCTGAAAAACCAGCGTTCTCCCCCTCGTCCACGCAGCCAACGCGTACATTTCTCACATTTTCTGCCTGCTCTCTGTGAACAGTTCAGGCAGCATGCTCACATCTAGGCTCCCAGGCACAGGACAGGGTGGGACAGATAAGTCCTCTCACTTACATTACATCCACATCCTCCCTGTCTCTCTTCCCCTGTCGCCAAATTCTCTCTATAATTCACTCTATCCAAAATCCCTCTCTCTGGTGGTTATTTGCCCTTTTTTGCTCTGACTGAGCAAGCCAGCAGACTGCAGGTGTGTGTCAGTGTGTGTGTGTGTGTGTGTTACTGTAGTTTGATCAGGGAAAGCGAAAGCGAAGGGAAACGGGGAGGAAATTGGGTGTCTGGCAGGCGTATAACGTCGCTGTCTCACAGACGAGTGTCAGTTTGGGGGCGCGCACAGTTTATGAAGCAGCCTCTCTGATTAGTCCAGCAGCACAGGTGCAAGACACAATACCAGTCAAATAAAGGAAGTGGCTCTGCACCGAATGACTGGGTTGTATCAGTATCCAAAAAGGTTGAGCAATAGAGAGAGTAACTACAAGATACACGAGAGTGTGGGGAAATTCAGAGAGAGAGAGAGAGAGAGAGAGAGAGAGAGGGGGGGAGAGAGAGAGAGGGGGGGAGATGAGTATGTGTGGCGGACAAAGAATGCACATATGAACACATTCGAGGTGAACTTGGCTCGATTCGACCAGCTGGAATTGAACCCATTCGCCTTCAACAACAAGAGGATGGACATTTTAACCTCTATCCCACACACCGGGCTGTTTGGCAGCGCATCGCCACGTGTATTTATTATTTAATTTATTTTTTTCTAAACTTTAATTTAAACTTTATTTCCTCTGTGAGTCTGGGGTTTTCTGGGCATTTCAACATAAATGAAAGTTCTCAGAAAATAGAGGGAGAAGGAGGAGAAAAGAAAGAGGAGGAGGAGGGAGGAAAAAAAAAAAAGAGAAAAAAGCACAGCCTGTCTCTTGGGTGCCCTTCTTGCCATCCCATTTCCTATGCATCTGGTCTGTGTTTGTGCGGAGAGGGAGAGGGGGGAGCGAAGGAGGGAGGGCCGTCTGGGGCCGATTAATAACCAGTGATTTATAGGAACTTTTATAGAATAATACAATAAAAATGTGTGCGTACGTGTGTGTGAGCGCATGTGTGTGCATGCAGTCGTATGTGTGTGTGTGTGTGTGTGTGTGTGCGCTTGCCTCAGCAAGAGTGCACACAATGCTTTTCTAATTCTGGGGAATCAAAAACAAATTATCGGGAAAAAACACAGACCATGCTCGGGATAAATTGGGCACAGATGGAGGCAGGAAATAAAACGAGAGAAGAGAAGACACTTGAGAGAAAAGTGGAGAGAGAGGAGGAGGACAAGGGGTGACCGTGAGGGAAGAGGGGGTACCAGAGAGAGTGACAGAGTGAGGGCAGGGACAGGGGTGACGATGTGATGGAGAGAGGGAGGGGAGAGAGAGAGAGGGGGAGAGAGAGGGGAAGATGGAGAGGGGGCAGAGAAGAGAGGGTGAGCAAGAGGACAGGGGTGATGTGGAGGAAGAGAGAAGAGTGGGAGGAGAGAGATCAGGGGAGTTCCCATGCCCTGTGCAGAGGAAATGGGCTTAAGAGAGGAGTTAGTGTGTAGTGTGTGTGTGTGTGTGCGTGCATGTGTGCGCGCACGTGTGTGTGTGTGTGTTAGTGGGCAATGAGATGAGCAGACCCCTCTCTGGCACAGTGCAGTGCATCCTTGCCAAAGTGCAATCTGCCCCCTGACAATCCCTGCTCATCCATTCTCATCCCCTCTGTGACACACACACACATTACACACACACACACACACACATGGCCGCCGGCTTAAATGATGGGCCCCCTGTCACACTCACAGACGTGGCTTTTACATGTAGCTCATTAGGCCCGATGCTTCACCGCTATCACCCGCGGTGGCAGCTCTCCCGTCCACATGTGGGCTTGGAGTCGCTGCATGTCGTATTTTACTCCCCAAAAAACCCACCGCCTCGACCGTACAATGAAGAGCATGGTGAGGCACTGCGGCCTACACAGGATGCAATTACAGCGCAGGCCTAATCAATCAAAGCGGCGTGTGTGTGTGTGTGTGTATGTGTGCCTGTGTGACTTTACTGTAAGAAAATCATGTTCTGGACAGTCGGTTATCTCGTTCGGTTTCTGATGCGCTGCGTTTTGTCACAGGATCATGTAAAGTTTACTGTAAGCTATGACTCTGCGCTGGAGTGGCCAGTGGGAGCCGGCGATAAGCACACCACAATATGAATGACTTCCTGTGCTGTGGGCCTGGACTGTGGCATCTGTCAGCCCTGCACCCCTCCCTGCTCCCTCTCCGCAGCCCGACATCACTCCCTCCACCCCTCCCTGCTCTCTCCTTACAGTCGGCCATCACACCCCTGCCTCCCTCCACCTCTCCATCCCTTCACCCTCTTGCCCAATCCTCCACTGACTGGAGACTGAATCACACAATGTTTCACTCAGTGTGCTGCTAGTTCCTCCCTCTCCCTTGGCCCCAGGAGCACCCTCCCACCACCCACCCCCCCCCACCCACCCCCCCCCACCCCCCCCCTCTTCCCTTCACTCCCTTCGGCCATCCCTTGGCACTGCTACCCACTCATCGGTTTCCGGTTGACCCCCGTGCCCCTCGGCGGCCCCCTGGGTCCCTCCAGGCCAGGGGGGTAAAGGCCCGGAAAGAGAGAGGAGTTGGTGGTTGTTGGCAGGGCAACAGAAAGCAGAGGGGGCTTTTCTCTGGAAACTGCATCAGTGGCTGAATCACTCTCAGCTGTGCCTTTCTGAGAAGTAAATAGCTGTCCGTGCACTTTTTTCACATGTTTCTATCTGCTTGGACATCATTTATTTAAACTTTAAACAGAGTGGTTAACTGAACTGGCATGGTGAGTAATGATGATGATTCAACTCATTGCTTGTTGATATGTAGTTAATGGAGAAATCGACCTTTGGATACTCGTACACATCAAGTTGATATGTTCAGTGCATTCCAGGAGATATTTTGTGATGATGTGTTTGCTGTACCCACTTTCTCTCAAACAACCGTCTACTTCAACTTCAGTTAGTGATTTCCTTCGCCTCCCACAGTGACAACCCCCAGGGAAACTTTTAGTAATGGTGGGTGTACGGGCATGAATGTTCGCATATAACCTCCTTGATGTTCACTAGTTTGTGAACAGTAGGCTGTGTCCATGATCACGGCCACGCCCCTTGCTCAGAATGCAACATGTCTTGTGGCTGCATTGCATTCTGGTCTATTGAGGCTACTGTCTGCGTTGTCTATGTTTGGCCAGTTACACACAGCAATAAGCGAGTTCCACCGCCAAACAACAAAACGGGCCGAGAAATGCAAGGTACATTGGTATATAACAGCGGTACAGTGTTTTAAGGTGGATCTGGACACGTTGCTTTACAGTGTGTGTGTATGCATACTTCACATGAGTTAAATATGACATTGGTAATCCAAACAACTGACCGGTTTTAACAAGCATCATCCCCCAAGCGGTTTGGATCAGTGGCGGTTCCGCTGCAGATTTAAAAACATGACATAACAAAAAACATGACATGAAAACCTCCGGCACCAATGCATTCACGCAAAGGCAGAGGCTTTTAATAAAACGGCCATACAGTAGGTTCCACTGGTATCACGGTTTCATAATGAGAATATTTCACTTCTTGATGCGCTACAAACCTGCCAAACAGTTTCCCACACTCGGTTCTCACAGCGCGAGAGGCCCATGAACATCTCATGTTTCTCCCTGCAAACCACAACGACACATGACAACTGTTATCATTTTGTGGACATAAAAGAGAATCACGCTGTATGTTAGACATGAAACTGAACTTGCTTTCATAATCGCATCAACCGACAACAGTAAATACGCCGCATGCCTGTGAGCATGTGAAATTAAACACACATGCCTTCCCATGCACAGGTGGCGACTATGACGAGGGGGCAAAGGATAGTACGTGCTCAAATCAGGATGAGTACGTGCCGGCCTGCCCCTTGTGGGTATGCGAAAGTATGTGCGTATGACTTTTGGCCCCAGTATGACTGCACACGGCTGCGTACGTGTGACCACACCAAATTCAATATGCCTGCCACAAAAGGTACAAAATGTGAGACAATCGGAGAAAAAAAAAGAGAGGAAGGCGTCAGAGGTGCTGAAGAGTGGCGCCTGTTCAAATGTGGGTATGAAAGGACACACACATCTATCGGCACATGTTTAGAAATACACACGCAGCAGGCTGACACAAAGCCGCACACCCACAGGTTTCACTTCTGCCTGGTGTGGCAGCACACTCGCGAAACACCAGTGCACCAAGGTTAAGGTTCACATGCAGGTCAGGGCACAACACACAACACACAGGGTACAAGACAAATTCAACATGTTTTTACTTACACAGAAATAAAGGCAGAGATTATATGAGGTAGAAAAATATATTGCAGCACAGACACACAGTGCACTGTTGGCACACGTAGAGTACCTGCTAGCAATAAGGACGCCTTCCGCATCTATTAATACCACAATTAATATAAAGTGTCTGTGAGGAGAAATTGAATCAATAAATGTCTATGAAAGAGGGTGAGAAAGCCTGTAGGGCACTGAGGGAGGCACACACACACACACACACACACACACACACACACACACACGCTAAGACAGGCCGGTAGAGTCACAGTGCCAATGTGTGCATGTTGCTCACGATGCTGCAAGGGGAGGAAATCTGTCAGAATCACAGTCCAGGAAGCTGAGCTGGTGAGAGTGTCAAGACTTGCTCACGTCGCTGTAGGGGGAAATGAGTGCATGAGAAAAAAGTGTCGCTGGTGACGATACAGCATTATAGTGAGAAGGGGAACTTGACCCTGGGAAATGAGCCACTGACGGAAAAACATTTCCTAACCACACCAGGGTGGCTGACTGTAACCTTTGGGGCATGTGGAAATGTAAATAAATTGACTAAAGTATTGCACTGATGAGTACACCTGCTTTTGCATGGATTTGCAGTGGTGCTTGAATGGATGCAGTGTGGGTGAGTCTTGCACAACAGAGAGGCTTCTGATGGGTGGAAGCGTGTGTGTGTGTGTGTGTGTGCACGCGCTTCTGTTTGTCTTCAGCGCATGTGACAGTGTGTGTGTCAGAGCGTCGGCAGGGGTGAGAGCAACACTGGCTGGGCGGGGGGGGGGGGGAGAGGTTGAGGGTGCTGGAGGGGTGGCGAGTCTTTCTCATGGCCTCTAAGCCCTCTCTGGACACTGTTCCCCTCTTGTGATTGGTCAGCTCCCAGACACTGTCACTGAGACCAGACACAGCACACACACATCTGCTCAGACAGTGCGAGGGAGAGGGAGAGAGAGAGAGAGAGAGAGAGAGAGAGAGAGAGAGAGAGAGAGAGAGAGAGAGAGAGAGACATGCAAAAAGAAAGTGAGCAGTGAAGACAAAGTGGGATTAAATAGTTAGGGCTCTGAATGTCAAAGAGTCGATGTGTCATTCAGTTTCTCAGAGGTTTCATCCTGGCAGCCTCAGAGACGCTCTTTCTCTCTGTGAAAGGAAGAGTCTGCCCTCTGCTGGCCGCATCAAATAACTACATGTACAAGATTTTAAACCCTGACGATGCTGTCTGATGATCAAAGTGAAAAAGGGACGTCTGGTCTCAGTAGTGGCATATTGGATTTGCTGTAAGCAGAAGTAGCAAACAGGGGAAGGATTTTAGATTTCAGATTATCAAACTCACTGTCTAGTCTCCTCAACCACTAACTGTACAAGACCGGCGCTCCACACTATTTATATGACTGTGTGGAACTGTGAGAGAAAGACAAACTGCTATTTGAGAATGTAATGGCAGCAATTACAAAAATACACAAACAATGTTGGCTGTAAATCTGTAATTGTGTCCCTTTTATCTGTTTGGGGACTACAAATCAAATCATCGTTTTCTAACTGTGAGACAGTTAAGGTAATTAAGAACATACTTATAATTTTGTGATGGGTTTTGTGTGAAGATAGTATTTGCTAGGCTGGATGTTGATGTTCATTTAGACCTGGAGTTTTACACTGTTTCATATCACAGACCCCCAAAGAGACACAGGCCTGCAGACCCCAATTTAATAAGATCTAGTATTGATTTGTAACTGTCTACGCTGCATGTGAGGAGATATTAATGGTGAGAGTGGTGATTGTCATTCTTCTACTCTCACTGGGATCATTTGTAGTGAATTAAATTATCGTGAAATTAAACTGAAGATTAATCCTCATTTTGCTGGGAGACCATCTGGAACCCCCCCGAGGGATCCCTTGGGGTCCCCGGACCTCGCTTTGGGGAAGCCCTGGTGTATACTGACAGTACGAGCACCACAGCGAGTCATCATTCGTTCTGTGTCAAAATGCCCTCCTGTTAATAAAACAATCTCTCGGCAGGCTGAACAAAAAGTAGGGCACCCCTCAGTCGTAACACTAAACCTTTATGTGTCTGACACCGCTGAGCCGAGGCTGCATCAGAGGACAGGAGTGTATTTGGAGCTGGCCTGGGGCACCGAGAACCAGCCATCAGTCAAAGCTAATGGCTGTCTTTAATATGCAGAGTCATATACACAGACATTAACGTGGCACTGACCCAGAGCAGACGGGATTAAAACAATAGTTTACACAGTAGCCTCTCCTGAGCTGCCCATAAATCACCTTCAGTATCAACACACTATAAGAGTGTTTCTATAGATTATACACACTCACTTGTGGGTGTGTATACAGACACCCTCAGGCAGGTCTGGCACTTAGTGTTAGTACAAGGAGCCAGGTTGTTTATCCCACAGTCACCTGGTAATCCCTCCGCTGGGCTGAGCGCTGCCCTCGGAAGTGCACAGACACCGGGCGCACACACACACACACACACACACACACACACACATTCACACACACACCATGCGTGTGAATTACAGCGGGAGGGATGGCATTAGTATCCACTCCTGAAGACCATCACGGTTAGCGCATGCACACACACACACACACACACACCCTGGTACTTACCTTACTTACCTTAAGAGGACCTTCCATTGACTACATGAATTCCCTAACCCTACATGCCTAACTTTAACCCTGACTCTGACCTAAACCTAATCCTAATTCTAACTGTAGCCATAAACCCTCATAACCCTAAACTAGCCTTAGCCTTAACCTTAACCTTAACCTTAACCTTAACCTTAACCTTAACCATAACCATAACCATAAGCCCAAGTCTTTGCAAAAATGGCTTCACTCCAAAGATCTAAAACTTAAACTTGTTCTCACAAGGATAGAAGTACATGAACACACACACACACACACACACACACAGACACACACACACACACAGACACACACACACACACACATGCAAACACACACAGTACAGACAGACACACACGTGCAGCAGAACAGTATTTTCAGTAATTCAAGGGTTCTCCAGTGTCCACCTCATGCATTTGGAGAAGCATGCCAGCCTTGTCTTTGTAAGTGCACTGCTCCTGCACTCCTGCGTGTGTTTGCCAGTGCTGACGAGAGGCGGTAACCCTGGCAACAGCTGCTGAGCTGCTGCTATCTCTTCTCCTTGCCCACTGATACCCATCTCTCTCTCTCTGTATCTCTCTCTCTCTCTCTGTCTCTCTCTCTCTCTCTCTCTCTCTCTCTCTCTCTCTCTCTCTCTCTGTCTCTCTCTTTCTCTCTCTCTCTCTCTCTCTGTCTCTGTCTCCCCCTTCTCTACTACCTAGTGAGTCATGATGGTGTTCATCAACTTCCTGCGCAAGAACTCACACTGATCCCACCACAGTGCATCAAGTGTGTGCGTATGTTTCATGTTTGATGTGTGCATGCTTTGTGTTTGAAATAATACCAACTTTTAGTCCAGTAAAAATATCCATGTGCCGTAAATATAGGCCTCTGTGAAAAGATGTTTGTTTTTTTTGACAATCTTGAAATTATCTTTCTCTTTCATCACTGACATTGTAGAAGTTGCAGATGAAATATGGCCTCTGACAGAATATTTAAACACAATTTTCCTAAAAAACAATAAAATATATATTTTTTTGAATTGACAGATTACATTATTCTCTGGAAAGGGACAAATAACACCTATTTTCACCTATTTTCATTTGTGAAACCGCTTCTATGTCTACGTTTAAACATAGGGGAACATTATGGAAGACTCTCCGTGTGACATCACCTCTATCTTTGAGTTTGTTTCCAAAGAGCTGTCTGACGCTGCCTTGTAGATGACAAGTGGTACATATCTAAAAGTGTACATCTGTCTGCTTCCGCTCCCACACAGCCCAGGTTATGGTCATCGCTGAGATGAAAATAAACCACAGAACAGCCTCATTTTTACCAGCATGTTGTGAAACAGATGGAGACACTGACTGATTCCATAACCTGAACCTTATACACACATGATACACATAAATGCTACAAAGCTACATACAAACATGTGCAAACAGGCATGTACACATATGCTCATACACTCTGAAGAATAGCTGCCTTAGCCTCCTCTATTTCTCCTATTTTCCTTCCAGGATGTTTCCAGCTGCGTCCCACTGTCCATGTGTCTATGAGATATATGTGTACAGTTGGAGGATTGTTATATTGTCAGGAGCCAACACCGTGATCCATGGGCCACCAGCAGCCAATATGTGGAAGATAAGGTCCGATTCAAAAGCTAGCCACGCCTGGTTAGCCAAGACCCATTCGAGGCCAGCAACAGCTGCCTTGGCGTACACACACACCTTCATCCCTCTGATCCGGCCCCAGACTCTGACAGCTGATCATAATCACATCCATTGACTATTCATTCACTGTTCCTGGATATGAGAAGTATGTGTCTTGGCTTGTGTATGTGTGTTTCATTGATGCTGAATACTTTCTTACAGACGTGTGTAATTTATAGAGGATGTGGATACAAACGTATGGACATGGTTATGTACAGGTAAGGGTATGTGAAAATACCAACTGCACTAGGAGTTGGGTTAAAGTGTGTACGTGTGTGTGTACATGTGTGTTCTATTATCACGTCGTCCGAATACACTTCAGAATATCATCAAACCACAGAGAGGCAGAAGCAGCTCACCCTGATGCTACCAAAGATAATAGCACACACAGGACCAGATAGAGATGCCAAAAAGCAGCCCTGCTTCCCTTTTCTCTGACACAGCCAGAGATAACAGAGCAAGGCTGCTCACTGCATGGCTCTGTATGAGTCTTCTCCATGTTCACAGCCGCGGTCCTCTCTAAGAATATTTGACTGTCATGTCACTATTGTGCATTATTTTGGTCATATTCTTATTATAAAAAGCAAAATGTTTACCCATGTGTAATGGATGAATGCAGCTCTTTGCAGTCTCCTTTGCTTTCTCCCTAAGGCTTTTCTGTGCTATCAAAAAAGCAAAAGACAAGAAATGCAATGGAGGGGTTAACTGGGATTTCACGGATCAGTCCATCAGTAAAGTGCAGGACTTACAGTAAGGTAGACGCACACCATGTCTTAAACTAACTAAGTAACTAAGTATAAAAGCTGCTTCTCCAGGGATCCTTTATGACTGGGTGCTTTGAGAAAACCTCTGAAAAAAATATGGCATAAGAATTTCATCTCAAATTCTTAAAACTCTAATTGCAAACCCAGGTCAAAAATATCGTATACATCTAAACTTATGGTATGAATCTGGGACGTTACTGTAGTAACATTAACACTTCAAATCCCTTCAGACTCACCATGCGTCATGAAATATGGAAAAAGTTCTGTATAACATTACATTGCATTACAGAGAATTAGGTTTTGTCATGCAACTCTGGTTGTGAAACCTCGAGGGATGAACCGATAAGATCACAACATTATTGACCAACTTCCACACAGAAGTGTGTGTGTGTGTGTGTGTGTGTGTTACACTTGGAAGAGGAGAAAGGAAAAGAGCCTTGATTTCACTGTAGGCAAAGTGTAAATTTATTTCAGTGATTTCAGTGTCAAACAGATACTCAATACAAATATCTAACACTGCAATTCATCATATCAAACTACTGCAGTAAATCAGATTCAGTTGCATCATGATCTTCTGGTGCAGTATGCAATTTGTATCCTCTCGCCTGGAGATACAATACTGTATTCCTGTGGCAAACAACGCTTCAAAAAGTTCAACAGCATAAGCCTTGCAACATGACCCACAGCTATTGACGTTTTCATATGAATTCCTATGCAGAGGTATCGTTTCTGAAAAGTAAATATAAAATAGTAATAAACACTGTACGTTTTACAATGAATATGCCATCACTATTACTCAATTAGGCCTCTCATGATCCTTTAAATACAATATACACACACACAGCAAGTAGAAGATTCAATCTGCCTAAAATATATATCGTCATGACTACATCCTGTATAAAAGATAGATATACAGCAGAGAGATAGAAAGTATGAGGAGATGCTGCTGCTGATTTTAGATTATCTCATTTGGCTCTTTACTGCAGGTTCATATATCTTGTGAAAGAGCACTGTGACTTTTATGGCAGGAAGAAGGCCTTCCAAGGGTTTGAGGGCATGGCAGAAGCACAGAGCTGGAGACTGTAACTGAGGCCAGGACATGAGATGGAGATGACTGGGTTTAGGACCTCTGGGAATTGGTGAAGCCCCGTGGAGCCAGTGGCGGCTTAGGTTTCTGCCCTGACACATTCACATACACAAACACACACTCACAGACGTGCAGACAACCTTGAACATGGTATCATTAGTGTGTACAGTTCAGGTGGTGTGTGTATAAAGGACCTACACCAACACAATGAAACAAACATATATTTTCACAGGCAAGGCGCGTAGAGCATTCATGCATGTGTATGCGCATGCACACGCACACACACACACACACACACACACACACACACACACACACACACACACACACACTAACCACACACACGCACACACACACACGCACCACACAGTCAGGGTAAAAGGTACACTGTTGTACCCTTTGTCACTGGGGCTATACCTCTGACAATGCATAAACACGCACGCACACACACACACACACACGCACACACACACACACACACACACACAGGCTCAATTCAATATCTCTGACTGTGAAGACATGGATGGGTATATCCTGGAGCCTACATTTAGCTTCTTCACTTCATAGAAAATGGGACCTGTCAGCGATGAGTTACACTTGTGGTACACTGTTCCACGGACTGTAATGATGCATAGAACATCCAACAACCACTGATTTACTTTTGCTTTTAATTATCGCTTGGCCTAAGCAAGTTTGTGTGCATGGATATGTGTGTATGTGTGTGTGTGTGCGCTTGAAAGTGTGAGTGCAAGAGAGAGACCCGCAGAGTGCACTGACAGGGCAGACGCACTTCCACCCTCACTAGTGCAGAGCAAGACAACAGCAAACCACACAGCCGACGACCACTTCTGCTACCTCTTCTGAAACGAAAGGTCAAATATAATCCTGAACCTACTTTCAGTCTAGGCCATTTCCCTTTGAACAGGGTACATTTCTACAAGACATTTAATTCCATAATTTCAATTTTTTGACTACCTGCACTTCCACACACACACACACTACAAAAAGAGATTTTGCTATCTTTGATTTTATTTGAATGATACTGACATTATTTGCACATTTTGTACATTGTTTGAAATAGGCTGTAGTATGCTCACATCTACAAACAAGTCATTTACCAAGTGCTGGACTGAGAAGCAGCGACCTGAACAACAGACATGAATCCACACACTGAACAGTGGATTTATTAACTTCACATCAATGTTTCAAGAGCATTCGTTCATCGATAGTTAATACATTCACTGTCGGGAAGCATTTTTCCAGCGTGTCTTTTGTTCACATTCTGTATGACAGTCAGTGGCTGCTTCAGGACAATGACAGTGAGCTTGCTGCTAATCCATCATGCAGCAACCTTGGCAGCACATTTCACTATTCCATCAAACAAACACAAATTTACACACTTTGGCGTATTAAGTGGTTTAGATCACAAGAAATAAAAACCATACAGAATTAAGTGGTGCCATTGGCACACAATCAACTTAGGATACTTGTAACTAGATATGAAATGACATGAGAAAAAAACAGGTTTCATAAGAGCTGCTTTCCTCTCTGTAAGCACATCAGGTGAAGTGAAACTGGTCACAGAGACAGAATACCACAGTGGCCAAAAGCTAAAGTTTGTGACCCCAGGGTCAGCTGAGCTGCTGAATGTGTGGGACTGAAAAAAGCAGCAGTAGAGAGAAGCTCCTGCCGGTGGCTGCCTGTGTGGCTTCCCCATCGGTCGCTGCTTCCCTGTCTGCAGGGGAAGTAGAACAGTGCCAGGGTTCAGTGTTTTATGAGCTGGTCTCAACCAAACTCACCACATTCCCACCAGCCCAGCGCTTGAGGACGTGACACTGGCCACGCAGCAGCAGGAGCCAGACCACAGGGCGCATGCATTGTGCATCATCACACACACACACACACACACACACACACACACACACACACACACACACACACATAAAGGAGACGTATTTCAATTTAATGTATTTGATATAGTATTTAATTACTAGTTACTACTAATTCATTTAAGTATAGGTCTACTTCTTCTGCTATGGATACTCAAGCCAAGTCAAGCCAAATCAGTTACAAGCTCATCTGTCACATGACCTCCGTTGATGCACGCGGCATGATCACACGTTTGAATTGTGTTACCTCCCTCGCCCTGCAGATCTGCACTAACCTGCTTGAAAAGCCCATCTAGATTAAGAGGAACAGAGAAACAGACAAAAAAAGGTACATGAACAAGAGAAAACGCAGAAACGTGTTCACAAGACAGCAAGAAATGGGAGTAAAAAGCAGAAAAGAGGATAGTTACCTTTTCTTTTAACAGTTTTTAGGCAATTGTTTCACTTTGTGATTTCATTCTGGCATTTTATGATTACAATGAGTTCTGTTTTTATGTCATGCACTTTGTTGAGCCCAAAGCAGGAAAATGTTAGTTTTAAAAGTTTAAAAAATGCTGTTTGAACAATGTATTTCTACAATATATTTTTTGTATTTTTTTTGTTTTGAAAATACATATATATATTATATATTTGTAATTGTATACACGCACACACACACGCACACACGCACACACACACGCACACACACACACACACACACACACACACACACACACAGGCTCATTTCCTCATACTAACTCTGGCACAATGGGAAACAGAACGGTACTGAGCAATGAATCACAACAGGGCAGAATGGGTTAAGTGGAGCCTGTGGGTAAGACGAGCCACCCCTTGTTTCTAGGCAACCATAAACAAAGTGAATCATGTGACCATAAATTTAGGAAGAGTAATTCATTTCCCTGAATCTGTGATGGAGGAGATCACCGTGAGAAAGTGGTAAAAGAGACAGCTGAAAATATGTGATTTTTGCTGTATCATGTGATTTCACATGATTTTTGCTTGTTTTATAAAAGGGAGTAGATCTTAGTTTGAGGCTTTATTACGTGTTAGTTTAAGGCTGTATAAGGTGCAATGTCAGGTCGTAAACTTAACATAACTGTGGGCCTGAGTTGCTGTATGAAGCAGTTTTGTCAAAATTGTGATTGTGGTAAAATGTGGCACTAGCCAGGGGCAAGTTGTCACACATTTTAGATGGGTTGAACTTTTAAAACTGTATTAACATAGTGTCAACACTAGTGTCTAGTGACTCATTTCACCCCTTTCCTCTTTCCATAACAAACAACAGTGATCCTATTACCATCATTCAATTAATTCTCTCTGTAAATGATGAATCATCAGGTCCTGGCAATGGTGCAGTAAGCTAATATATGCTTCAGCATCACATACTGAGTTTAAATCTCCACACTGCTCAAGTCTCTTAACAGTATATGAGATGCTTTCGCTTTTTCTACAGCCTCAACTCGCTGGCTGAGAAGAAGAAGACCTGGTATTAGAAAAATGTTGGCCCCTCCATGTGAGAAACCTCTGTACCCTGAGCCTGGCCAAGTCATGTCCCCTATCTCCAATAAAATAGTCTACGATTTATGAAGGGGGGACATGTACAATTGCAGTGGCCATTCTTAAATTTCACATTGAGTGATTTTCAAGTGTCAATGAAATGAAGATGTCGTGCTCCAATGGGGCACTCCAGTTCAACAACACATACCTGAGAAGGACCTGAAAAGTTCAAATCACCACAGTTCATGTCTCAACATCGCACTATCAGAGTTGGAGAGGGAGGCATTCAAAGTGTCTCAAGCGTGTGTTGGCATATCCTGTGTGAGGTTGACCAGAGGCAGATTACACACCCAGAGTGTGTGGTGAGTGGTGCTGCAGCCAGCCAGCAGTGGTTGGGATCATAACACTAAATCATTTCATATCACAGCCATATCTGCTCCTCCCATGGCAGTTAGGAGCCACGATCTTAACCGACACTGTCACTACAGGAATGTGCATTCAGTAGTCCCAATGTTCAACTGTTGGGCAAATTCAAGTGATTCACACATATAGAGAAAGCGTTACTGGTACCTCCAACTAACAACGACAGCAAGACTGCGCAGCATACACCTGTAATGTTTCTAGTATGTAGGTGCCAAGCGCACCTGGACTTACAAGATGCATCCATACATCATATTGCAGTCGTGTATAACATAAACATATTACTAAACAATGAATCTGAGCAAATAAAGGTTGAATCGAATAGTTGGAAGCAGTAAGTCAGTTGCCTGGAGTCATCAAACTGCATCTCCACAAAGAGTGAGAAGAGAGAGAGACTGAAGATCACAGTGTGAAGCTTCTCAAAGTCATGGAGAAGAAGTCTGACTCCTGGCGGTGAGTCCTCAGAGGAGACAGAAGAGGAGTTGGATATCCTTGTTATCTTATTGGAGTGTTCGTGCACAGAGGATGTACAGGAATATGCAATCTGTAGCTGTCACCAAAATTTCACCAGACCAATACTGACATCTATTGGTGAGATGAGCTGATCTCAAAACAGCAAGAAGGAAGAGTTACAGGCCATGTCACTCAGAAACAAGCAGTCACATTTATTCACGGTAATGCACTTTGAAGATTTCCGTTCAAAAGTATAATGTTTGGGGAACAAAGCCACAAAAAACACTTTAAAAAGGAACAAAATACAGGATTATACATTTTCTACAATGTGACAGCAAATTTTCAAACGGTGGATATTTCACTTTACAATAGAATTCTTTAGCATTCAGTGAAGAGACATGAAATATACTGGGGAAAGATCAACTAGGGCACTTTATTGGTTATTGGTACACGTTATTGGTGGCAATGTGTTGGTAGATCTCTTATAATAATAAACAATATAATAAGCAAATGTAATTTATCCCGAGACAGAGATCGAGGATCAGAGCATCAGAGCATCAGATATAGGATCCATTTGTCAGACTTCTTCACACATTTAGTTTGAGAGTACTTGAATTTCATCAGTTATCCACACTGGATATTGAATACAGATTCACAGACAGACTACATTTGAAGTGAGATATCCACCATTTGAAATGACTCACACCCACCACCAAACACCTAACGGCACTTAATAATACTGAATAATCATTGCTGATATGGAAAAAGCAAATCACATTATGGGCTGCTATTAAAGATCTGAATCATCAAGACTTTGTTAGCAAAAACGTTATATTTTTGAAGAAAGGCTCATCTGTGTAAACGAAACATCGACTTATCGACTTAAAACGATATAGAGCATTTTGGACTGAAACCCTTCGTAGTCATACAACTAACTACACATAAACAGTTTGGTTTAAGAGAGGGATTTTAAAATCGTATCAACACAAAATGTACACATTTAATAATAAAGTACATTTATGAATACATATGAAAATATTTTTGGATCAGATCCACAGGGCACTTATGTAAAATATGGAGGTGGCACAAAGCAGATCTCCAGCGATGTCTTACAACACCAGCACCTTTCTATGTTTCTCTGTCAAGGTTAGCCAGGGGAGATAATACAAAGATGTGTGAGCGTGTGCTTGTGTATGTGGAGGAGGGGGTGGGGGGTGTGAGGGGTGGGTGGAGGAGGGGGTGGGGGTGGGGGGGTGAGTCATCTGGATGAGTCATGTGCTGTGTGTGTGGACAGCTAGGGGACGGATGGATAGGGATAGGAAGGATGGGGTGCGTAGGGCAGAGTGGAGTATCCAGGGTGTCACGGTGGTCCATATGACTGATGGGAGTTATGTGATAGAGCACATTTGTTAAGTTACGACATGAGACCGTTCCATTAAGATAAATGGGACCGCTGTATGTGTGACGTGATGTGAGACTTTATGTTCCATCTGATGCATTTTTGAACGTTTTCCTAAGAGACGGAAGCACAAATATAATTTAACACCATTCATATGGGTCACAGCGTGCAGTGTGTGTTTATAACCAGCAGGGGCCCTTCTATATGCAAGATATACAGTAGCACCTCAGAAACCAGAATCTGGGGACTGTGGGGAAGTTGGACAAAAAGACAGCAAGATGAGGCAAAAT